>CM074720.1:485341765-485646765 GCA_037306005.1 Rhinophrynus dorsalis | reverse complement strand
CTGAGCCGCGGTTTAGGCAGTCTCTACTGCGCATGACTGCCCTGCGACCGGCTGGCTGTGGCACTATGGCCCGTGAAACGCGGTCTTCAACTAGTATAAGAATATTTAAGCAATGAGTTGTATTTTGCTCAGTAACTTCATATTCTGAAGTAAATTTTCAAGGACTGAATACTTTATTCTATTATATTTTGTACTATAATTTTTCATTGAAAAAACAGTTGATTATATAATCATCTAGCTATGAAAAAAATAAGTTTAACCCTTTAAGGATCAGGAGAAGTGAGCAACACATTGCTTTGAAATGCTTTGTATGCCACACTGGTCTTTAACGAGTTAATGAACTTAATTTGTTCAAAATTCACAAGGATATAGGCCTAGTACTAATCATTGATCATGCTGAGCGAATCAAAGAGGATATTGATATTTAACAGACTGAGCTGATTGAGAAAACTGTAGGGTTTGGGGTAGGGTAATGTGAATTACTGATTCTCCTAAGATGAAAATCTACCTGTCTTCTCTTCGGTAAAGAGATGGAAAGAGCTGCCTTCTTAATGACTTTTAGAATGATTGACAGCCCTCTCCATCTGAGGAGCTACCTCCTCTCTAAGCCTGCCCCCAGGGTTTCCTATATTGTGGATGTGCATTGCACAGAGAGAGTTGGGCCAAACAGAAGGGAAACACAGGAATCATGAAGATTGCTGCTATGTGTTTCTTTCCTTTGCAGATATTCAATGGCTCCTGCTGAAATTAAGAAAATCAGGTGCAATTTAACCTGTCTGGTGCACATAGGGTTAAAGTCTACCCTATTTTTTGCATTTCATCAGAGGTCAATCAATATCTGTAGTCTCTCTTGCTGTTTCACCCACATTACCATCCAGATGTCTCTTTATTCGCTCCCCTAGTCTCCTGGTTACCTTGCCCAGTTCCAGTCCAAGACTGTCTGCCACAGAGCCCTATCACAAATCGCTGTCAGGATCGGTATCAGTCAACATGCTTATCGGGACCCAGAAGCTGTGCATGTTCTTGAACTGAAGCAGCAGTATCAGGCAGCGCAATCATGTGTTTTATTTAAGTGGAAGACGGGATGTGTAAAATAAACATATAAAGTAGAGGTAGATAAAACAATACAAAATAGAAAGAATAAAGTAGGGTAAGCATAACTTCTCAGATAAGAGCTAGCATTTATCATTTATTAAACATAATAGTAAAACATATGTAAAACCCCTACAAATGACTGGATAAAAAACAATGCTATGATCAAGACTAACTAAATAAGGCCTTTAGAGCCTTGAAAAAAGGCACCGAATTGCGTTGGATTACAGTTGAGATACTGCCATCTAAACTGACTAATAGAGTATGAGATTATTTATTGACCATTTTCAAACTCATTTACTACTGTGTTACAGTACAGTACTTTACCTCAGGACTGGACCTAGTGCTTGGACTTTTGAACTCCAGAGGGAGTACTACAGTCTAGATGACACAATGAATTTGTGCACCCAGTGTTCTCTTGTGCACTTGATTCTGGGATTCAAGTGCATCACAGAGTACCAAAGAGAACATCTCACGCACCATCTATACAGTCCACACGATGATACTGGCAGACCTGATGCTTGAGGTAATCTGTTGAATGAGGCGTCCAACTTTGGTACTTAGTGAATTGCAGAGCACCAACATAAACAGATTATTCATGGTCCATACAGTTATCATGAGGATATTGACTGAACTGAAGTTGATTGTTACCTGTCCACATTGAATCAAGACTTCTTGAGGATCAACCGTGGGACTAACATTTCTATTTTCAAAAATAGAAATCTCTACTGATTAAACCCTTTGAGTGCCAGTGGGGTACGCAACACTTTGTGGAGCAATTCATTGTGCACCCTCTGGTGACAAAAGGGTTAAATGGGACTGTGGAACACTGATGCTAGAGAGGTCTTCAGCTCATTCAAAGAGTTGAAAAATACACTTATGATAAACAAATTAAGAAGAACATTTCCCCAGTGAACTACTTAGAATTACTACTGAGGTTCTTTGGAGCTGTCCACAATGGTCATGTCTGTCTCCATGTATATGACATTGTGGTCTGATTGACTGATTGTTATCACTTGAAGTAAGACACCATACTCTACCATTGGTTTACTCCATATTATAACATCAGCTTCACTTGCTTTGGGTATATCGCCCCCTGTTGAACTAATCACTCTTTAGGTAATATTTCTTAACAAAGGGAGAGATTAGCAAAGCAGAAAAAGTTAATGGGGGAGATGCATAAAACTGGAATTATAAAGAAGGTGTCTGTAAAAGTGTTTCAAAGCAATATAAGTATATGTATAAACATCTAATGACATTTTACTAAGTGGAGTAGAAATGGTCTTGGCCAAATAAGAGTTGTGTCCCAGTGTATTTATAAAGAAATTCACTAATTGCACCAAAAATAAAGCCAGTTTTAGGGATTAAATCATGACTCCAGGTAAAACCTGTTCTTATTGGAAGTATATAATACCTCTATGTGTGCGAATATATATTCGCAGGTGCGAATATTCACAGAATATTCTCGGATAGACATAGTTATAAACGTAACGTTATTTCTTTATAAATATTACCAGGCGTTGTGAATTTTAGCGACAATCCTTAAGAATACACTTGTTAGCCAGTGGAGTAGATAGGATTCAGTGTAGCAAAAAACTCACAAGAGTGGTATAAAGGTGATACCTTTTAATGGCTAACTGAGGACATAACAAGTGCAAGCTTTCAGGACACTATGGTCCCTTCTTCAGGCATGGGTTAACCATAAAGAAGACCTTAGTGTCCTGAAAGCTTGCACTTGTTATGTCCTCAGTTAGCCATTAAAAGGTATCACTTTTATACCACTCTTGTGAGTTTTTTGCTACACTGAATCCTAAGAATACACTAAGAGGCTTTTTATACATTACCCCCAATGTTTATTTGTTTCCCCCTTGAAATACGCTGTTTGATAAGGAAGCGACAAGCTAATTTTAAGTTTCTGCTACTGCAATTGCATCAGTTTGAGAATGTAGGTGCTAGCATTTGCTTTTACTAAATAAGTATTTAGAGATGTTGCCAGGAACATATTGTATCTAGCTCATTTGGGAATCATTTGTGATATACTGTAATACTTGTCGATATTGTTTCTGAAAATACTAAGCAGGATGTGTTTGTATTTCCTGAGGGTCACAATACTTGGAGCCTCATTCAGCAGTAAGAGAAAATGCAATGAATGTATATTACTGAAAACCAAATTCTGTTTTAGATTTGAAGTCTTAGTGTCCTAAAGATACATTACATTAGTATGCATTGCACAACCACAATACTGTGCATTATGTTATGTGATATACCATGAGAACAAAAAATCATTTGTATTTAAATTATAATTCCCATATGCAGACTTTTATGGCTTCATGTGCTCTGCATTGAGGCACCTGGCTGAAACCTTATTCATTCTATGTAATCAAGAAATGCAAACACAATTCTGAAGTAATATTTTGGCAAGGAACACAATAAAATTACTATATACATGATTAAATAAAAAAATAGCTTACAAAATGTGAGTAGATTTTAAAAGAAGAACTAATACCTCAAAAAATAGCCCACCACTTACCTTTCTATGGCCAGAAAATCATCATGGCCCATATGAATTTTGCCATTGTGCAATCAGTCTTCAATCAGTCCTGTACATTGGGGGGGGGGTTCACTAAGCGGTGATAAAGAGGTGATAAATTGGAGACAAAGTGGGGATGACTTCTCCAGTTTATCACTTCTCCACTTCCTGTGTTATTCTATTGAGCGTATGCACTATGCACTTAAGAAATGTTAGTGAATAGCCTCCATAGAATAACATATGAATTGGAGAATTGATAAACTGGAGATGTCATCTCCGCTTGATCACCCCTTAGTGAATCTCCTACCATCATCTCTTTAGAGGCAGACATGACAGTTGGTGTCAGTTTTTATAAAGTTGGCAGATTGCATGAGCCTACTTAAACCTTTCAGAACCATAAGAGGTGTTCTAAGCATTGTGATGAAATGCAATGCACAACCCTCTAGTTAAATCTTTAAGATTACTATGTGTTTTGAGCAAAGCTTGTGGTCCTGTGGTCCTGCTGGCAACTGTCATGGCTGCCTCCATGACCATGTTTTCCAGGACTGATTGAAGATATTAGGGGAGATTCACTAAGGTGTGATAAAGTGGTGATAAAGTAGAGATGAGTTCTCCAGTTTATCACTTTTCCAATTCCTATGTCATTCAATGGAGCCAATGCACTAAGATTTCACAAGTGGGAGAGATCTTAGTGCATAGCCTCCATAGAATAACATAGGAATTGGAGAATTGATATCACTGGAGAAGTCATCTCCACTGTATCACCTCAGAGTCTTTATCACACCTTAATGATCAACTCCCATTGCCTCTTGAAACAAGGAAATAATTCATAGGGACAATCTTCTGGACAAGGTAATGTAAGTAGAGGGGTTATTATTAGAAGATATTAGTTCTCCTTTTACACAAATGAGACCTTATGCACAATAACAAATGAAACAACTGCACCACAGGGAGCAAATAAAAATTGCCATTGATTTAAATTGAGCGTTTAACCCCTTGTATAAAAGCAACGCATTGGAGAACAGTCTAGCATAGAAGGATTTAACCCAGTTTCATTCAATGGAAAGTTTCTCCTATACTTTGCTCCATAATTAGTTCTATTTTCTAGTGTGCATAAAACCAATATGCTTCTTCTTTTCTACTTATATGATTTTAATATTGTTTGTTATTTTAATGATTTTTTTTGTGCTCCAAGATTTCAGTTTCATCATGATTACAGATGAATAACACTGGCATTCGCTGAGACCTTCTACTTAAAATGTCGCTTCTCAGTGTGGATGCAGATGCTTACAATACAAGTATTTTTCATCATTAAAATTTATCCAATGAAGTTATAGTATTTATGTGACAGAATGACTTAGTTTCCAAGGTTCTCCAAATCAGTCCTCAGGACTTGCCAACAGTGCAGTTTCTCCTCATATATGAAGGTGTGATTATTCAGGGGCTCATTCATTTTGACATAACTCCATTTGCTGATGATAGAGTGATATGTGATCAAGCTATAATAATCTTAAAATGTGCACTGTTGGAATATCCTGAGTACTAGAGCTTAAAATACTTCACTTCAACATCATATGAAATCATTTGTACAAACAGACTTATTTATAACAGGTAGCAACATGTACAAATATATCTTACTGGTTTCTGTTCTTGGGGCCACATATATAAAAGTAAACTGAAGTAATTCTGGAACAACCCAATTGCAACATAGGAAATTAATAAAATTCCCCAAATTCCTATTGATTTAAATGTGTCTTTAATCCCTGGAATGCTAGAGAGATTGCGTTGGAGACCTTTCTATCACTGAAGGGGTTCAAAGCCCTTTGAAATCAATGGAAATTTTGAATACTCTCCTATAGTGCTATTGGTTTGCCCCAAGATTACTCCAGAATTCTTAGTATTTGTCAGTGGGCCTGAAGTACTAAGGAAAGCAGTGGGATTCTGGAGCAAACTGACTGCACTGTTTTTATCAGTCCTTTTAACCACTTGAATGATAGAGAGGTCTCCAAAAAGATGGGAAAAATGGCATCTCTTACCTAAAGCAAAATTTCCCATAAAAATTGACGATTTTTCATTTTTAATACCAACTAGAGCCGCGCTAGTATGCAGGATCAGGACAAAAAAATCCATCTAGCAGCCTAAGATTAGATGGCTGTGCTTAACGCTATCCTTATATATATAACAAAATAAATTGGCGCTTCAGATGTATGTCGGACTATATCTATATAACAATAAATCCCAATTACTGATATATTTATTTAAAAAATTCACAGAATTTCCAATATATTTCACAAAATAAATCCAATCCAATTAACTGAACTTATTGTAAATGATGGGAATAATAGTTCACGATCTTCTAGTCTACCACTCCAGACAGGAAATCATAAACTCCTCCCAAGCAATATTCTATATACATATATATTAAAAATCAAACAAACCCCATATGCAACTGCACCATAAAAATATGCTCTTCTTAGTGGTACACTGTTATAATACTCCCGACTTCTTCAGAAACACTGGTAAGATATCTCAAACAATTTTTAATATATATGCATATAGAATATTGATTGGGAGGAGTTTATGATTTCTTGTCTAGAGTGGTAGACTAGAAGATCGTGAACTATTATTCCCATCATTTACAATAAGTTCAGTTAATTGGATTGGATTTATTTTGTGAGATATATTGGAAATTCTGTGAATTTTTTAAATAAATATATCAGGAATTGGGATTTATTGTTATATAGATATAGTCTGACATACATTCACACACTATCCATCTGAAGCGCCAATTTCCATTTTTTTCACCTTTCTAATTCCATTTAAATCAGTGGTAAGAATGCATTTTCCCTCACATGGAAAGTTTCCCTTCTTTTCCCTCCAGGATAGTATAAAAGGGGTGTCAGGTTCCCGCAGCATGCCATTCTGGGTTTGTTAGAGAGCAGGAAAGCAGCAAATTGCTGGAGCTACTTACTAGGCAAATAAAATGGAGGTGGAGTTTCGTTTGGAGAGTCTTGTGGGCAGGCTACTTTCTCTGTTGGGGAGTCTGGGGATTCTCTGGGTGTGTGATACCTGTTTCTACTAATAAATTCTATTCAATTTTTATACAACTTACGGTTGTGATTCCCTACTTTTGTTTTTGTTTTTATCCAGCTATATATATTTATTTGTATTTGGATTGACAAACTTGCAAACATGTTGCGAGTTGACATGCTACTGTCTTCTTTTGTTATAAACAGAGATTTTAAAGAACTGATGTCATGAGTTACACCTGCTAGCTTATCCTAGGTTGCAGTTATTTTTCAAAGATGCCTGTGCCAGAGTTTTAAAAACAGGTTGTTATTGCCGTGGGCAAAGGACAAAGGGACTCAGCCTGCTAACAGTTTTTTCAAGGCATATGTTACTGTAGGACTGCCTGCAGATATCTCCATTCATCTGCTATCTCCACTTCAACCCTAAGTAACAGAAGCAGTAGTACTGAAGTGATAAATATTTCAGCTATAGAAATAGCAAAGTTCTCACAGGAAATTTATTGGCACTGGCGAAAAGGCAGAAATTGTACGTATTTTTTATTGGTAGGAATTTTGTTAGAAATTAGGAAAATTGTTAATTTTCCACAAAAATTCCAGTGGAAACAGTTTTTTACTTTTTGCCCATTTCTAATCTGCAACGCATTGTAATGGAATGGGCTGGATAACTTTTTAGCATTCAAGTGTTAAAAGCTTTATTTAAACAAAAGAAGTATGTTAAATTTCCATCAGTTCCCCATGACACAGTTGGTTTGCTCAAGAACTTCATCACTTTTCTTTAGTACATCAGTCAGTTCAGAATGACTGAAGTTTTGTCCACAGAACAACTTAAGGTATAGTAATGTTTCATAATAAAAGCAATTCCAATTAATCTTCATAGTATTTGGGCAATGGAGCGTGTTATTTCAGTACTGTCAGAGTTGTAGTTCAAGAGTAATTGAATGATAAAGTATCCCCCTCCCACCCCTTTTACTGATGTAATACTGCTCAGCATAGAGCAGCAGGGTGGTGTCCAAGTGGATTGCAGAGAAGGACAATCTTTAATTAAGATAAGAAAAACCTGGAAAACCTGTCAATGGGGGCAGGTCTTTCATTGTTCTCACAGTAAGAAGATTGTCCCTTGCTGTGAACTGTCTCGTCTGTGGACCAGATTCCACATCTGAGGGGAGGTGGCTTACACTAGGTAAAAGGGACAGGAGGGGGAT
This sequence comes from Rhinophrynus dorsalis, assembly GCA_037306005.1. Lineage (NCBI taxonomy): Eukaryota > Metazoa > Chordata > Amphibia > Anura > Rhinophrynidae > Rhinophrynus > Rhinophrynus dorsalis. The sequence goes on along the minus strand of CM074720.1, from coordinate 485,638,912 downwards.
ACTTTATCATTCATTTACTCTTGAACTACAACTCTGACAGTATTGAAATAACACTCTCCATGGTCCAAATAATATGAAGATTAATTGGAGCTGCTGTTTTTGTGAAACATTACTATCCCTTTAAGGAGGACTTCAGAAGAGTGAACTGGTCACTGTGTGTTCTGTTCACATTAAGCTAATACCTTTAGGGTTATATGCAGAAAGTGAGAAAGGCAATTCTGGGACATACTGACTGCACCATTAGGAACAAATATAAATGTCCATGGTTTGAATTGGGGCTTTTAACCCCAATGTGTTGGATATCCTCCTGACACTCAAAGGGTTAAACCCTTGAATGTTGGAAATGAATTGGAGAACTCTCTAGCATGCAAGATAAAACTTATGTCAATAAATTATAATTTTAATTTCTTATTGTGCAGATTGTTTGTATCCCTCCCCCCGGAGCAGTTATTTTGTTCAGAACTGATCATCATTTGCTTTCTTCAGACAGTTCTTAGAGCCAAAGAGATGTGCAGCTCATTTCTATTAAATATTATGGACACTCATCAGGCATTCAAAAGCATAAAATAATTTATCAAGCAACTAATGGCAGACACACTGACAAAGATGTACTAAGAAAATGGTGGAATTCTAGAGCAAACCACTACACCATATGGAATAAATACAAATGCCAAAATAGATATCTGATATTAATATTTGGAGAATTGGTTCTCAAACATAACATTCATGGCCATATACATGCTTATTTACACACACAGACAGGGTGGATTTATGCTGCTATTGTTGTCCATTGATTTTTCAATAATTCTAACAACTTTAGAACATTAATAGGGTGAGAGGCCTTGACCCCATATTTAGTACATTTGATAGGTTGATTCTTTTATGACATCCAATAGACCACAGGTTTTGAACTAAACCCCAATACTAAGTAATTCATAATTGTCAGGGATCATTATATCGTGCCCTAAAATGGTAACAGCCATTAAGAGGACACGATATACAAAATAGCCAGTGACTATATTATAATCATCATTCGTGAAATCATCCGTATTTGGTTGCAATCGCTGATGATCTGATTGATACCATATGGAACTAAGATCATAAGCAATTCATATGTGTTCACAATCTATTCATGATTTCAGATCTACCAGTTTTATAAACCCGTTGATAGAAGTGGTTAGTCACTTTATATTTTGTATCTTGTGTCCAACTCTGTGATCCCTTAAATGCTGTAGTCATTACTTGAATTATGACTTTCAGGATGCATTGCGGTCCTTATTTAACTAATAGTTACTACGAAGATGTCAAATTCGAGAATCAATATGATCATGAGACTATGTGATATATAGTCTTAAGAATTCTGCAAGTAGGATCTGGATTACCTTTGTGATGTGTTAATGTCCCTCTAGTTAATCAACGGTTACACTGGTGATTTCAGTTTACAAGAATATTACGACCAAGGGAATTCATTATTACTAGTGATGAGCGAGCATGCTCGGCCGAAGCTCGGTTCGGCTCGAGCATCGCTCTGCTCGGCACATGGCGGTACTCGTACGAGTACCGCATGTGCTCGCCCGCCATGTTCGGGTCTCCTCCCCGCACGTTTCGCGGTTGCTGCGCAGCCAATAAACGTGCGGGGAGGCTCTGACATCAGTGTAATGCCAGCAGCCATGTTGGCTGCTGGCATTACACTGATTGGCTGGCCAGAACCCGTGATCGGGTGCTGTATAGCACCTGACCAGCGAGTTCGGCTCAGTCTTAGCCAGGGAGAGATGAGGATAGGAAGGGAAAGTCAGTGTAGGGAGAAGAAAAGCGAGTTTGAAAAAAAAAAGACCCAAAAGTCCTTTTTAGGACTACTGTTTGTGGGGGCAGCAGATACATTTTGTTTTGGGGGGCAGAGTTTAAAAAAAAAACGTCACATATTCCGTTCACTGTGCCTAGCCGCAGATTAGCAGCACATTCTGTTTAGTGTGCAAAGTTTCAGATTAGGAGAACATTCTGTTTAGTGTGCAAAGTTGGAGATTAGCAGCACATTCTTTTTAGTGTGCAAAGTTGCAGATTAGCAGCACATTCTGTTTAGTGTGCAAAGTTGCAGATTAGCAGCACATTCTGTTTAGTGTGCAAAGTGTAAAATATAAAAGTCACATATTCCATTCACTGTGCCTAGCCGCAGATAAGCAGCATATTCTGTTTAGTGTGCAAAGTTTCAGATTAGGAGAACATTCTGTTTAGTGTGCAAAGTGTAAAATATCAAAGTCACATATTCCATTCACTGTGCCGAGCCGCAGATAAGCAGCACATTCTGTTTAGTGTGCAAAGTTTCAGATTAGCAGCACATTCTGTTTAGTGTGCAAAGTGTAAAATATAAAAGTCAAATATTCCATTCACTGTGTCTAGCCACAGATAAGCAGCACATTCTGTTTAGTGTGCAAAGTTGCAGATTAGGAGAACATTCTGTTTAGTGTGCAAAGTGTAAAATATCAAAGTCACATATTCCATTCACTGTGCCGAGCCGCAGATAAGCAGCACATTCTGTTTAGTGTGCAAAGTTTCAGATTAGCAGCACATTCTGTTTAGTGTGCAAAGTGTAAAATATAAAAGTCACATATTCCATTCACTGTGTCTAGCCGCAGATAAGCAGCACATTCTGTTTAGTGTGCAAAGTTGCAGATTAGGAGAACATTCTGTTTACTGTGCAAAGTGTAAAATATCAAAGTCACATATTCCATTCACTGTGCCGAGCCGCAGATAAGCAGCACATTCTGTTTAGTGTGCAAAGTTGCAGATTAGGAGAACATTCTGTTTAGTGTGCAAAGTGCAAAATATCAAAGTCACATATTCCATTCACTGTGTGTAGCCGCAGATAAGCAGCACATTCTGTTTAGTGTGCAAAGTTGCAGATTAGGAGAACATTCTGTTTAGTGTGCAAAGTGTAAAATATCAAAGTCACATATTCCATTCACTGTGCCGAGCCGCAGATAAGCAGCACATTCTGTTTAGTGTGCAAAGTTGCAGATTAGCAGAACATTCTGTTTAGTGTGCAAAGTGTAACATATCAAAGTCACATATTCCATTCACTGTGCCTAGCCGCAGATAAGCAGCACATTCTGTTTAGTGTGCAAAGTTGCAGATTAGGAGAACATTCTGTTTAGTGTGCAAAGTGTAAAATATCAAAGTCACATATTCCATTCACTGTGCCTAGCCACAGATAAGCAGCATATTCTGTTTAGTGTGCAAAGTTTCAGATTAGCAGCACATTCTGTTTAGTGTGCAAAGTGTAAAATATCAAAGTCACATATTCCATTCACTGTGCCTAGCCGCAGATAAGCAGCATATTCTGTTTAGTGTGCAAAGTTTCAGATTAGCAGCACATTCTGTTTAATGTGCAAAGTGTAAAATATAAAAGTCACATATTCCATTCACTGTGTCTAGCCGCAGATAAGCAGCACATTCTGTTTAGTGTGCAAAGTTGCAGATTAGGAGAACATTCTGTTTAGTGTGCAAAGTGTAAAATATCAAAGTCACATATTCCATTCACTGTGCCGAGCCGCAGATAAGCAGCACATTCTGTTTAGTGTGCAAAGTTGCAGATTAGGAGAACATTCTGTTTAGTGTGCAAAGTGTAAAATATCAAAGTCACATATTCCATTCACTGTGTGTAGCCGCAGATAAGCAGCACATTCTGTTTAGTGTGCAAAGTTGCAGATTAGGAGAACATTCTGTTTAGTGTGCAAAGTGTAAAATATCAAAGTCACATATTCCATTCACTGTGCCGAGCCGCAGATAAGCAGCACATTCTGTTTAGTGTGCAAAGTTGCAGATTAGCAGCACATTCTGTTTAGTGTGAAAAGTGTAAAATCTAAAAGTCACATATTCCATTCACTGTGCCTAGCCGCAGATAAGCAGCACATTCTGTTTAGTGTGCAAAGTTGCAGATTAGCAGAACATTCTGTTTAATGTGCAAAGTGTAAAATCTAAAAGTCACATATTCCATTCACTGTGCCTAGCCGCAGATAAGCAGCACATTCTGTTTAGTGTGCAAAGTTGCAGATTTGCAGCACATATTCCGTGTAATATGAAGAAGGCGAGTAAAAAGGGACGGGGAAGTGGACGTGATCCTGATAGTTCAGGGCGCGGGTCAGGATGCGTAGAAACTGTGCCTGGTGCCAGAGCACAAGAAAGAAAGACATCCACCATACCTAGCTTCATGTCTCAGTTTACAAGGCGTCGCAGGACATCACTCTCGAGGTCAGACCACTGCGAACAGGTGGTCGGTTGGATTTCAGGTGATACTGCTTCCAGTCGGTTAAGCACCACCCTGTCTTCCACCAAGTCCACTCTCAGTAGCCAAGAGTCTGGTCAACATAATCCTCACCCTGATCATCCTTCCTCCCACCATAGAGGGTCTGGTCAAAGAAGTGATCCCACACTGTGATATAGTGAGGAGCTCGTCTCATCACCAATCCTTCATTTGAACCTCTCTCCAAACACGCTTGCAGAGGAACATGAAATCTTGTGCCCTGATTCACAACCTCTAGAGGTGACAGAGGTGAACGGCATTTAAGGTCAAAGGAAGTGGATGATGATGATGATGAGACACAGTTGCCATCAAATCAACCACTTTTACTGTCTCAAGACCTTGATGAGGAGGATGATATACAGTTGTCAATGACTGAGTATGTGGTGGGATCAAGACATGAGGAGGATGATCAGAGTGAGGAAGTGGTGGAGGACTTGGTGGACGATGAGGTGACTGACCCCACCTGGGAAGGTGGAGAGCCGAGCGATGACAGCAGTCCTGAGGGTGAGCCATCTGCAGCACCGCAACAGGCTGGAAGAGGCAGTGGTGTGGCTACAGAAAGAAGGCGGACCGCACCAAACCGGCCCGCAAATGTTCCACGGAGCACCCCCTTGCGTAAATCTCCCTTGCCAAGGGGTAGGTGTTCCGCGGTATGGCGTTTTTTTAAGGAAAGTGCGGACGACAAAAGAATTGTAGTTTGCAACCTGTGCCACACCAGAATGAGCCGAGGCATGAACACTAGAAACCTCACCACCACCAGCATGATCGCCTGTCGAAGGCGCAGGCCCGCATACCTCCCGCCCTGCACCTGTACCATCTGAAGCACCATCAGCGACCACATCCACTTCCCTGTCCCAGCGCAGCGTCCAAATGTCGTTACCCCAGGCATTTGAGCGCAAGCGAAAATACCCAGCCACCCACCCACAGGCCATAGCACTAACCTCACACCTTTCCAAATTACTGGCCATCGAAATGCTGCCATTTAGGCTTGTGGAGACTGAGTCCTTCCGCAGCCTGATGGCAGCAGCTGTCCCTCGGTACGCAGTCCCCAGCCGCCACTACTTTTCCCGGTGTGCCGTCCCCGCCTTACACCACCATGTGTCCCGTAACATCACCCGTGCCCTGACCAACGCAGTTACTGGGAAGGTCCACTTAACGACTGACACATGGACAAGTGCTTGTGGCCAGGGACGCTACATTTCCCTGACGGCACACTGGGTGAATGTCGTGGATGCTGGGAGCGACTCGGACCCTGGGATGGCACAGGTGCTACCCACGCCGAGGATTGCGGGCCCTACCTCCATCAGGGTTTCCGCCAGCACCTACGTTATTGGCTCCTCCTCCTCCGTTTCCACCTCCGAATTCTCTGCGCGCAGCGCCACTCACCCATCAGCCGGTAGCTGGAAGCAGTGTAGCACTGCAGTGGGGAAGCGTCAACAGGCCGTGCTGAAGCTGATCTGCCTTGGGGACAAACAGCACACGGCCTCAGAGCTGTTGCAGGGGATTAGTCACCAGACCGAGCAGTGGCTCTCGCCACTCAACCTGCAACCAGGCATGGTTGTGTGTGATAATGGGCGTAACTTGGTGGCGGCTTTGGAGCTCGGCAAGCTCACACACGTACCATGCCTAGCGCATGTATTTAATTTAGTGGTTCAGCGATTTCTAAAAACCTACCCCAATTTGCATGATCTCTTGACCAAGGTGCGCCGCGTGTGTGCACATTTCCGTAAGTCATCTACAGCTTCAGCCGGCCTGTTGAAGCTGCAGCAGCGCTTACAATTGCCAGCTCACCGGCTGCTGTGTGACGTGAGCACGCGCTGGAACTCCACCTTCCACATGTTGGCCCGGCTTTGTGAGCAGCAGAGGGCAGTAGTGGAGTACCAGCTGTTACACGGTCGTCGCCTCTCCGTTCAACTTCCTGTAATCAGAAGTGAGGAGTGGGAATGGATGTCCGACCTCTGTGAGGTTTTACGCAATTTTGAGGAATCGACACAGATGGTGAGCGGCGATAACGCTATTATCAGTGTAACCATCCCACTTCTGTGTCTACTGAAACGCTCGCTGCTCACAATTAAAACCGACGCTTTGCATGTGGAAGAGGTGGAAATGCGGGAGGAAGAGCTTACACAAGGTGATAGCCAGAGCACCCTCACTTTGTCTTCTCAGCGACAATTGGAGGAGGCGGAGGAGGAGGAGGAGGAAGACACGGTTGCCTCCGCTACAGAGGGTAGCCATGGAACTTTAGTTCCATCTCTTCAGCGTGGGTGGGCAGAAGAGGAGGAAGAGGATGAGGAGATTGAGAGTCATCCTCCTGTTGAGAACAGCGAAATCTTGCCTGTTGGTACTCTGGCACACATGGCTGACTTTATGTTAGGCTGCCTTTCCCGTGACCCACGCGTTACACGCATTTTAGACAACACGGATTACTGGGTGTTCACCCTTCTGGACCCCCGCTACAAAGAGAATTTCTCATCTCTCATTCCTCCGGTGGAGAGGACAAGCAAAATGGTGCAATACCAGAAGGTTCTTGTTGAAAAATTGCTCCAAAATTTTCCATCTGACAACGCTGGCGGCAGAGTACGTGCTACCTTGGCCAACCGAGAAGGGGAGAAAAGGGGAGCACACAGCAGTTCCGACAAAGGCAGGGCAACACTCTCCAAGGCGTGGGACACCTTCATGACACCCCGCCAGCACCCTCACCCTGATGCGCAGCCTAGTGTCACATGGAGGGAAAAGTTTTGGAAGATGGTGAAGGAGTACGTAGCAGACCGTGTCAGCGTCCTCAATGATCCCTCTGTGCCTTACAACTACTGGGTGTCCAAGCTGGACACGTGGTATGAACTGGCACTCTACGCCTTGGAGGTGCTGGCCTGCCCTGCCGCCAGCGTTCTGTCTGAGCGGGTATTTAGTGCTGCTGGTGGCATCATAACAGATAAGCGTATCCGCCTTTCCACCGAAAATGCTGATAGGTTGACACTTATAAAAATGAACAAGGCCTGGATTTCCCCTGACTTCTCCACTCCACTTGAGGAAAGCCCCGGGGGAACATAAAGTCACTTTATATATGTTATTTACAATGATGGGAATACTCTGTATTCCCATTCACCCCTTCCACCCAAAAAACGGGTATATGGTTGACTCTCTTCCATATACCCTGTGATATAATTTTTATATAGGGCCAGCTCACCAGCGGGCCCAGTGATATAATTTTTATATAGGGCCAGCTCACCAGCGGGCCCTGTTTGACAATTTTTGTATAGGTCAGCTCACCAGCGGGCCTTCTCATATAATGTTTTATTGGGTCAGCTCTCTAGCGGGCCCTCTCATATAATGTTTTATAGCGTCAGCTCACTAGCGGGCCTTCGCATATAATGTTTAGGATGGTCTGCTCCGCAGCAGACCCTCACCCATAATGTTTTAGATGGTCGGCTCAGCGCACGTTTCCCTCTTAATCATGGCCCCAGTTCAGAAAAATCGAGGACATTTTTGGGAGAATTTGCCTCTGCGCACGTTTCCCTCTTAATCATGGCCCCAGTTCAGAAAAATCGAGGAAATTTTTGGGAGAATTTGCCTCTGCGCACGTTTCCCTCTTAATCATGGCCCCAGTTGCGAAAAATCAATGAAATTTTTTGCAGAATTTGCAGATGATATACAAGTAAATATACAGCAAATACTGTTTGGTAACAATTTTTCGCCTAAAGTCGTTTTTATCTTCCTTTTTGTGTGTTTTACGGTCAGTCTGTAAAAATGGCGTACTACGGGCGAAACATCGTTCCCAGCAGCGATGTTGGAGTCCAAGATGCATCCAGACATCCTCCCTATGCTGTCCCTGAACCATTTCTGTGGTGTTTCCATCATTGTCTGCCCTTTTCCTATGGACCAGGCACCCTCCCCTCATCAGAGCAGGGGGTGCCTGGTGTAATGCTCGAGTCCTCCCATTGACTTCAATGGTGCTCGGGTGCTCGGCCGAGCACTCGAGCCTCCGGGGGCGCTCGGTCAGAGCACCCGAACACCCGAGCATTGGGGTGCTCGATCATCACTAATTATTACATATAATATAATTCTACAATTATCGCTATTGTGTGCTGTTACAACACTCTATTATACTCTTTACATCAAAACTGGATCAATATGAAAATTTTTGAGTGATATAAAAATTCACATGAAGGATCCCGAGATACATACTCATATACTTTGTCTCTTTAATAATTTTTTGCCACTTGTTGTTTCTACATTGATTTTATCATTTTTATATTTATTTGTAGTTTGCCGATAGAGATGTGAGAAATACATCCAAGTGATAATCATAGCATAATGTATACATAGTGTCCTTTATTTGTTTGTCAGCTTGTGGAACCAATCAACCTGCAATTACAAGTCACAACTTGTATGACTGGATTAAGCAGACGATCCAATCACAGATGACAGGTTACTTCAAAAGGAGGCTGTGGTGTAGCTTTGAAGTCTACAGCGCTGCCCCGAGGAAGTGCTGATGAAACACATCGGCAAATTTTCTCCTTCAACCCATTGTTGTGTCTGCTTGCCAGTATATATATATATATATATATATATATATATATATAGACAGTAATGCTTATGTTGTCCATTAAGGGTGACTTTTGGGAGCAATTTGGGTTTTTAGTAAACATTCTCCAATGATTCAACCCGTTTCTTTACTGGTAAACTTTGGGTGACTTCACTGAGCAATCTGGATGTTAAGCATCCTCTCATGTGACTCAAGTGTGCCTCTGCTGAATATTGATTTCTCTTATTGACTGATTGGGGTTTCCAGTCTTCTTCAGGAATAACATGGACAGTTTGTTTTTAGTGTTTTTTATAACTTGAAAGCCAAAAGCTCATTTTTCTTTTAGTTCCTATATAATAAGCATTAGCAGACATTCCCACAGTTCTGTTGGGTATATTGGAGCAATACAATTCCCCATTCCCCATATATTTGTAATGTCTTACTGTACCTCATGAGCTGTCACATTGATTTTTCTTTGATAATTTGCTAATAAATGACTCTCAACAAATGAGATTTTTATAACCCTCTCCTACCATGCACAACACACGATAACAAATCCCAAGTGAGTTGTGACCAATTAAGTGAGATATCGCAACACTGGTATTCATAATATAGAGATTATTCTATTGATATATTTGTGATCATTTATATTTCAGTGACTCCATGGAGTAAACTGGATTTATCTAATCCTTTCTTATGAAGCATTACTTTTTGTCACATATATATCAATCACATTTATTCTGAGATCCATCAAGCTACATATTTTGGATTCGTTTACTATATCCTTTATTTTAAAGGGATAGTAATACTTCGTTTTAACTTTATTTTATTTTGTAGGCATTAAAAAAACATGAAGAATGATATAAGTCGTATCTCTCAAACCTTTATGGTTTAAGAGATATTCACAAGCAAAGTTTCCCCTCCCGCCCCTTTTACCTAGTGTAAGCCATCTCTTCTCAGATGTGGAATGCAGTCTATAGACCAGACAGATAACAGAAGGGGACACTCTTATTCCTATGAAAACAATGAAATCCCTGCCCCCCTTGACAAGCTTTTCAGGTTTTTCCCTTATCTTAATTGAAGATTGTCCCTCTCTGCAGTCTACCTGGGAACCTCCCTTCTGCCCTGGCTGAGAAGTGTTACATCTTAAAGGGGCGGGAGGGGGACGCTTTGCTTGTGAATATCTCTTAAACCATAAAGGTTTGAGAGATAAGACTTATATCATTCTTCATGTTTTTTTAATGCCTACAAAATAAAATAAAGTTAAAAAGAAGTATTACTATCCCTTTAAGGGATATAGACCTACCCTAATACTGTACTTATGTGAGGCTATTGAGTGCTTGGGAATTCGTTGATTCAAGAATTTACTGTTGATCAACTGGATTCATACCCTGTCTTCAGTAATAAAACACTGTAGTTCTTTTCACAGCAAACTTTCAAGCTTTGGCTTGTTTCTTTTATGTGGTGAACCAGATATGCCCCAGTAATTTTTATATTGTTATGAGAATAAAGGTTAATTTTTATCCCACAGTAGTGTCCTGACACTCAGATACGGAGGAGGGTGAGACCCCTTTCAAGTGCTAGTTCTGCAGGGTTATCTTTGTTCTCTTTTTGTTATTTATCTACTGCTCTCCCCTGTAGCACCATTAAACAGGGCTGCCCCCTCACTATACAGTATCCATTAGGGGTCTGTTTTTTGGGTTACAATATTGTGCGTGTGTTCTGTGCTTACAATAAATACAAGTGCTCCCAAAAGTCCATATCCAAATGGGACTTTCAACATCTTGAATGTGTTGAAGAATTCTCTAGCTTTTAACTTCATTTGAATAAATGGGGATTTGCATTTGGTCTCTGTAAGTCAGTTGGTTTGCCCTGGAATTGCATCACTTTCACATCCTCAAAGAGAAATAATATTTTATTTCCCTGCATGTTACCAATCATATATTTATCACTGGGGTTGCACTTGATCATTAACCATTAAGCAAATACAAAGCTACAGCAAGGAAACTTCCATATGTCAGCATCAACACAGTGTATCCAATTTAAATAATTGGTTGCACAACACTACGCATATAGTGCTCCTTCCACAGTTTAATGATTGCTGTAAGTTAAAGGAGCAATCAACTTTTCAATGAAACATATATTTTGTTATTTTTCAGTTTAGTAAAACAAGTGTAGATTTGTTTGTAAAAGTGCCAGTTAGTATCTCAAAGGCATTTTGGCAGTGGGAGGGCTTGAGGCACTGACTACAGCTTTCCATACAAAGTGATAGGAACAGCACCACCTGGTGACTACAACAGAAAAATTTAAGTTCAAAGAAGTGAAATCTAATAATGATCTCCCACATACCTTACCATAGAAAGTACTCTTACTGGCCCTATGGATTTTGCCTTTCTGCCTTTGTTTCAGAGATAATATATTCAATCATTCCTGATTTTTATGATAATTGCTAGCAGAACTACATAACTTAAACTTCACCCTCTTAACACCCCTCTAGTCTTTATAGGCTTAAAGGGATAGTAATACTTCGTTTTAACTTTATTTTATTTTGTAGGCATTAAAAAAACATGAAGAATGATATAAGTCTTATCTCTCAAACCTTTATGGTTTATGAGATATTCACAAGCAAAGTTTCCCCTCCCGCCCCTTTTACCTACTGTAAACAATCTCTTCTCAGATGTGGAATGCAGTCCATGGACTGGACAGATAACAGAAGGGGACACTCTTATTCCTTTGAAAACAATGAAAGCCCTGCCCCCCTTGACAAGTTTTTCAGGTTTTTCCCTTATCTTAATTGAAGATTGTCCCTCTCTGCAGTCTACCTGGGCAGCTCCCTTCTGCCCTGGCTGAAAAGTGTTACATCAGTAAAAGGGGCGTGAGGGGGACACTTTGCTTGTGAATATCTCTTAAACCATAAAGGTTTGGGAGATAAGACTTATATCATTATTCATGTTTTTTTAATGCCTACAAAATAAAATAAAGTTAAAATGAAGTATTACTATCCCTTTAAGTAGTAGGCTCATGAGCTCTGCCTGCTTAACCCTTTGAGTGCCAGAGGGGTATGCAACGCATTGCTTTGCAATGCGTTGCATACCCCTCTGGCACTCTAAGGGTTAAGTTAAAAAAAACCATCATGTCTGCCATCCAGGACTGATTGAAAAGTTATCTCTTTACAAGAAAGAACAAGGACAACATTCATAGGGGCCATTAAGATTTTGTGGCCATAGTAAGGTAAGTGTGGGAAAGTTGTTATTAATAGGTATTACTTCTCCTTTTATGTAAAAAAATTAAAGTTATAAAAACATCTGAATTATGCATTTCCCATTAGTAGGAATACCCTTGTTTTATTATACAGCACTAGTTGTATCTCAATGCACGATAGCAATAAAACTAACATTAATGTTTGTTTAAACTTTAGAATATGTATTTCTAAATTATCCTGTGTAAATAAAATAATTTGGTCATGTTCTAAATAGTTCATTCAGTTACACAAAGAGGTGTCAATAGGCCATGAAATAACCTAAAAATTCTTGATAATGCCCCGCCCACTAGCCAAGCCCACAGCAACACCACCTAAAATGACAGTGTTCCTTTTTGTCCATTTAAAATGTTGGCAGGTATGCATCCTTGACTCACTGGAACCTCAAGTGCAGGAGAAAAACAATAAAGAACAAACTAAAAAATAGTGAATAAGACAGTGTTAATAAATACAATGTACTTTATTTTAAAAATATACACCTATATTTTTTTTCTGTTTCAGTAAGTATGATTTTATTTTCATGAAAGCTATGTTTCTAAAACTGAATATCTGTGCTAAATAATATATCTATGAATTGAAAGAGGCAGATGTTGTTTTCACTTAAACTGACTTAATTTATTATACTTTCTAATCACAGATTTAAAGTCAACATTGCTATTAGGAATCATCCTGGTTGAGGTCATCATCACAAAAGTCTGTTTTTAGGAATGAGGCCAACATATGACCTATGTGTTACTAAGCTGATTCATTATTTCATTGTTCATCTGGTTTCTAGTAACGTTTGAATAAAAAAAATCTTACAGCTGTGGGATTACCCTTGTGGCATTAGACAGGCACAGCACTAGCAAAATGCCTTCTGTTGTAACATAGACTCATATTAGTACATTACCCCCTTTTATGTCATCTCCTGGAAATGCACCTTAAAACAGAATATGTAAGTCAAGCACACAGGGAGGAGAAATGTTTAATGAGATCATGGACAAGACTCAGCAATCATAAATAGAAATGTCAATAAGGCCTTTGCAGTAAATATGACTAAGATAACTGAAAGCTTTCAATTATCCCTAGTTAAGTGTGGATGAGATACTGACGAGGAATACTGTGAACCAATGTACCAATTCATGTGTAAGATGAGATGACAAGTAAGCAGATGATGTGAGTTAACCTCTATTGTCAGTAGACTTCTGATGATATCTGCTCTGATCTGTATGGATTATATTGATATATTTCAAGTTCCTGTTCTTAGTGTAAAATTTCCTGTAGTTCTATAACAGGGTTGTGCAACCTGAGGCCTCCCTCTGTTGAGAACTACAGTTCCCATCATCCATAGGCAGTCATTGACTGGGTGGTGTCAGTAGGAGAGCCTTGTACTACCTATCCCTGCTCTATAAATTCTGTTCACTAACTCCCTTCTGTGTTGGTAACCTCTTATGCATTGAATGGGTTAACCCTTTAAATGTCTGGGAATGAAACTCAAAGGATTAAAGTGTATAATATTTTAGGAAATACTGCACTAGGCTTCATGTGGTTTTTTTAAAGTATATATCTTCATTTATCACATTACATGATACCAAAACTGATCTATAAGCAGAGAGCTAAAATGTTATATAACATTTACTATTTTCCTTATTGCCATAAAATTGTGTTAATTTCCCAATTGCATTAAAACGGTGCATTAAAGTAAAATTTTACATAGAACATTGGCTACTTCTGGGGGTGATAACTCTCTGGTCCTTAAAAAATTAACCTAGTGATTAATATACTGATTATTATTAGCAGTAGTGTTATTGTCTTTAATCCAATTAAGTGCCAGTGGTAGCCAACACATTGCAATGCTCTGGCACTCAGAGAGTTAGCATGGTATTGGATTATAATTAATGGGATACTTATCTTTTTATTTTGATTTCATATAGTCTGCAAATGCCCAATAGGTAAATGCAAATTATATAAACATTCTAATATTACTTTTTTCATCTTCACATGTCTGTTTACATTTTTATTATTCCTGACATTGAGCTCTATGGATCTGTTCCCAGAAAGCTTTCTGTCCGGGAATGTGATAGTAGGTAGAGTTACATAATGTAAAAAGATACAATGTTAAAAAGACTACACACAGCATACAGAGCATTCAGTGCTGCAGTGATAGCATTACATTGTATTACTATCCTGCTTTGATGGTTAACTGAAACAGAGATCTAGAGAGCTTACTGTCAGGGAAAAAAGTATAAAAAAATAGGCAAAGACTGTAAAATAAATAAAGAAATACAAAATATAATCAATTTGACTTATTATGCACTTGTAGAATATATAAAATGTTATCACCTGTCTATCACACCTTTGTGCATAACCCCCACTGAGATTTTTCCCATTTTCAAGTATGTCCTGGATAGCTTTTACAGTAACAAGCTACATATTTACAAAAAATAGAGAAACTATATACATATATATATATATATATATATATATATATATATATATATACACACATAAAAATGCATACAAAACAATTAAATAAAATTACATATTGTTTTTAGATACAAAGTATCAGTTATTTTTAGTGATTTTAGACTTGGAGAAGATCTGATTTTTTGTAGGTAGGTTATTCATTTTTTTCAGAGCTCTGAAGGAGAAGGCAGAAGGCTTATTTCTTGAAGTGTGGAATACTCGGTAAGTTCTTAGCATTGGAATGGAGATTATAGTTAGTATGGAGAGTTGGAGTGATCATACAGCTCAGGTAGTCTGGTAGCTTTCCAGAGAAGAGGTTATCAACTAGACAAGAAAGGGGAAAGGTAAGTCTAGATCTGAGTGTTAGCCAATTTAGTTCTTTAAACATATCCAAATGATGGGTGCATAATTAATTTGGAGGACAAAGTGATATAATGTATTATACAGTGTCAAGTTAACAAAATGAATTTGCACAGAAGCATATACTACATCCATATAGTCTACGACTGCCATCAGCATCTGTTGAACAATATGGTCAAGCCACATACCAAAATCCATGTAGGAGTCACAATTAGACTGTGTTACAATGGTTAGATGGGTATTGCAGAGTTTAAGCAGTTTACGCTTTGTACCACATATCAGTTTGACTATTTTGTCAGTATTTAAGAGCAGTTAGATATGCATATTTCAACTTCAGAGAAATGATCCTATAACATGGCCTCAAAATGCAATGCATTTGAACTTTTGGCTTAGATTACAGTACCATCATACATGTGCACAGAAGATGCTGAGAAAGTGTACATCATGTTTCTACTCATAAAACACCCTCACATTTAGAGTTACCCTTTTAGGGAACAGAAAGGTTTGTCATACATTCAGAAACATGCTTAGCACATCTCTCTGGTCCTTGAAGGGTTAACATACAAAATACTGAATAAATAAATTATTTTTCTACAGCTAATTTAATAGCAATAAAACATATAGAGTAATGAACAGTCATAAGCTATTACAAATTAACTATTCAGTTAACTATTCCAGAGGTGTTAACAATGCATTACTTTACAATGTGTTGCATACCTTTCTGGTATTCAAAGGGTTGTTGGCTTTTACCCCAGTCAGTGCTAGAGAGGTCACCAATGCTTTGCAAATTATTTAAGGGTTTAAAAGCCATTGGGTATTTTCATTTGTCCCTTATTGTAAATTTGGTCTGCTCAAGAATTGATCCTCCTTAGATTCCTGAATATGACCCTTATCACAATGAGTAATTTGAGTCAGCTGCTATGAGAGGAATGAGATCAATGTCCAAGAAGTAATGAGAACAGGAACAATTTTAGGACAATTCAACCAAAAAATAGGATAAAATGTCTATTTAGTTAAATTAGTGCCTGTGAATCCTCCATTTGCACATTGCTACTTCCTGCTCATTTTCATCTAGCATTCTTATTGGTGATCAGTGATTACGCCTCCTACTGGTTACCTTTATATTCTAGCGATGTCATTATGGTGGCGCCCTTTTGTGGTGTTCCAGTATCTAGCGTTTGTTCCTGTGGTTCCTGGTATCCTGTGTGTGACCAGGCTCGACTGACTACGTTCCTGAGAAATCACCTGTTCCTGACTTCCGTTGCAACCCGGCTTGGCTGACTATCCTGCTCTGTGTACCGATCCGGCTTGGCTGACTATCCTGCTCTGTGTACTGAACCATTTGGCTACTTCTCCTGTCTGAGTTCCTACTCGGTCTGTTGCCTGTCCTGCTCCATCATTGCCTGTCCGGCACGGTGTATTCCTTGTCCTGAGATGCCCGCACATAGTACACTTGACCCGGCACAGCTTGTCGCTCCATAGCTACGAGGTTGGCTGTCGCTCCCATTGCACCTCATTAGTCTCAGTCTGTTCAGCCGTTCGGCCTGTCCAGAGGTCTATAGTGTCCTTTGCCTGACTGCAGGCTAGTACGTGGTTTAGTGGCTTTTGTCACTAGCTCACAGCCTTAGTTCCCAGGTTGGCTCGGTTGCCTCGTCTTGCTGCTGCCAGTACTGCTACTCCACCTGGCATACTAGGGGTCCGGTTGCCTTGCCTTGTCACTGCCAGTACTGCTATACCACATAGCGTACTAGGGGTCCAGTTGCCTTGCCTCGTCACTGCCAGTACTGCCATAACACCTAGCTTACTAGGGGTCCGGTTGGCTTGCCTTGTCACTTCCAGCATTGCTATACCACCTAGCGCACTAGGGGTTCAGTTGCCGTGTCTTATTTCTGCCAGTACTACTACTCCTCCTAGCGTACTAGGAGTTCGGTTGCCATACCCTACTGCTGGCAGTACAGTTATACCTCCTAGCGTACTAGGAGTTCAGTTGAGTTGCCATACCTATCTGTTAGCTATACTCCTCACCTGGTTTCCAGGTTATCTGCTGCCTTCATTCCGATCAGTCTTGCTGACCTCCCTAGCGCTCTAGGGATTCTGTTGTAGCTTAGTCTGGGCCTCCTCCTGTCGCTCCTACCACCCGGTGGGATCTGCTGTTTCTGAACTAGAATATATCTACTGCTGCACTATTCCAGATCCTGAGTCCACAGGAGCACCTCTTTGCCTACATTGCATTCTTGTATCTGTGTCCTGTATTGCCGTGACCAGTATTATTGTATTGCCTGTACTACCGTACTTATTTCTTGTTTAATAAAACTGTGTTTTACTAAACCATCCGTGTCTGAGTATCTGAAAACCGTAACACTAGGTTCCTACATTTCAAAATCTCCATACAACTAAATGTTTTTTTATCTATTGCATCCTCCATGGTGCCCAAGAATTGCTCCTCTTTTCCTTTGTGATTAAAGCTCTATAAGTCGGGATGTCAATGCAGATGATGCCTATATGACCCATATTATAAAAATAATAGAGTTAGAGAAGCTGGAGAACTGATTGATAATATCTAAGAATTCAAGCAACCTTCATTTAGTTGTCTGCCTTATTACTGCCTTGAACAAAGACCTACAATAAGTATTTGCTATACTATGAGTAGATTAATTAGTGTTTTGCAGCAATGCTAGATTATGTAGCTTCTAGATCAAAATAGCCAGTTTTATTATGCATGACTATAGCATCATCCTTTCTCCTTCTGAAGTTTTCTGCCCAGCCATCAACCACATACATTGGTTCTCAGATGCTAGGAGATAAAATGAAAGATACCAAGGTAGTTGATTATCCATTGTCTTCTCTTAGCCACAGGAGGATGCTTAGTTCAAATATGATGCAACTTATTTACATATGTATTAAAGCTACTACTAGACTTGTGCGATTCGGTTCGGCTAATTTCGGAATTCGGATTAATAAGGAGTATTCGGCATCATTTGGACCTTCAAAAGCCAAGGTCCGCCCACAAAAAAAATCCAAATCCAAAACGGACCTAGTTCGAAATTTCAGTGTAAATTTTTAAAATTCAGATGGCACTTTCCCGCCTGAAACCATTACAATGTTGCTACATGCTACTTAGAATAGAGGGCATGGCACTTTCTTGCCTAAAACTATTACAATGTTCCTACATATTGCTAAAAAAAGATCTGTAAAACAGGCACTTTACAGTTCATGCAAAGTGCCGATATTAACCAAATAAAGACACAAGCAATTTTGTCATTTTTGCTATGTGTGTGTTCAATCATAATTCCTATCTTTCTCATTTATTGCACAAACACATATTATATAGCATTTTCTGAAGGTCAGAAAGGGCTTTAATTTGATGTGACATATACATATATAAGTGTGTAGGGGTTTATAAAATACCTCTCCCTGTCTCATTAGTTAAATGTAGTAGTTTAATGTATTTTTTTATTTTTATTTGTTTAATTTTAATATATATTGAATATTTAAAATTGTTTTAAAAATTCGGCCGAATAATTTGGACTATTGTCTGAGCCGAACAGGTCCAGTCCGAAATTCGGGTCCTCCGAATCTAAAAAAAAAAAAATTGTCCGTAGTCGAATTTTACCGTAAATTTTTGCTGTGCACAAGTCTATCTACTACACTATGAACAGTTACAGAGGTCCTTGTCATGGTGGTATTGACTGGGTTGAGCTGATAGTGGCAAATTAGAGTACATGCAATTTTTGCAGAAAAATGGGATTTGATGATAACTGATTACTATAACTAGGATGACTATACAAATGCAGTGGTACTATATTAATTTTCAACCAGAGAATTTGCACATGAATCAAAGAAAGAACCAAGTAAGAGCACAACCAAAAGGGAAAAGGGACTTACACATTTTAAGGGCCACTTCAGATCCTGAGAGTTAAACATCACTGGACTGAGAGTGATTTGGCAAACCACAGGAGGGTTATGTCTGCATTTTGTAGTATACTCTTTTTTCACTCCCTCGCTATGTAAGCAGAGATAAGATATGAGCCCTGTTAGGCTGTTACTATATTTTTCAACATTTTATCCTGTTAGTATTCCATTTACCTTATCATTTTATTAATAAAATGTGCTTTTTTAATATTTTAATTATTTTTTAACAAAATATTTTTCTATCCCTGGTGTGTATCTGTATCTAACAGGATTGATTGTATTTATTCCTTTTTCAATCAAGAAAACTAAATTCTCCTCTTTTTAATACTACATATAATTCCTGTTCTTTGTGCTTCTCATTCTGTATCCTTTAAAACTATCAATTAGACCAAATTTAATTATCATATCACCAACTACTTAAAATCTAACATGACACAAAACAGAGTAATAAGGGACTAGTGAAAAGGTATCCCCGCTCAGACTCTGTAAGCTCTTACCAGAACACATGAAAGCCTTCATCTGACACTTCAGAATTTGGCACAAGTTTGAGTGACTCACTCTGTGTGTCATTTTACATTGCTATGTGAAACACTGTGCACAGGGGGAAGAAATGTCATTTGGATTGAGCAATGTTGTTTGGAGTTTACTATTCTATCATCTTTTCAGCTATGTGTTTGCTTTCCTTTTAACAATTTGAGTGCTAGAAAGGTATGTAAGGTATTGTAACACATGATGAATAGAAAGTTTTGTGAGATTTGCATACATACAAACTTCCTTTGAGATGACAGGCTCATTTTAATCTAGGGTATTCATCAGAAACTCAGTTTATGACGATAGAAAGTTGACTATTCAAATGAGTCATTTATTTAACTATGTTTCTTTTCATCAAAATACTGTTTTCTGGGGGTGTTATTTAGTTTTTTGTTTTGTTTTGGGGCGGTTTCTTTATTTCACTGGTAGGACAATATAATAAGAAGAACTGAACCGATCCAAATTCACCACGGAGGATAAATAGAAACTGACATAAACAGGCATTTTAAGCCTGTGAACTGTGTTGCTTTGCAATTGATTGGAAACCTTCCTAGCACTCAAGAGATTAATTGTCTTATTTAATGAAATAGTAAGCCTTTATTTTGACTATAATTTCTGTAAGTATATAACATGCACAGTGAAATTGCCTTTTTTAAAACACTTTTTGTTTATGTCCTTCTCAGTAGGGGTGGGTGAAAGGTCCCGTTAAGCTGGTGGCAGTTATTAAACTGTCTGCAAGTTGTCACATGTCCTTAGCGGGGAGTGGACAAGGGGCATAGTGACAGCAGGAGTATTTGGTTTCTGGTGTGATGATTTCACATTGCAGACCTAAGCATCATGGTGTTTGGTTACAGTTGTGCCAGTTGTTTGATATGAGTGCAGATCTGTCCATTGTTCACAGTCCTTTCCCTATTTTCTACAAACACTGTGCACACTAATGTTGCTGATGAACAGTTCCTTCTTACTCTAAAAAAAACCTGCATATTCCAATGACATACCCATGATTTTGGAGGAGGGGTAGGAGGAGAACATAATTGGCTTTTTCTTTCCTCCACATATACCTGAAGTGGTGGTGGCGGGGCTAGTTGTGGTTCTGCTACTGCCCCAGGCGCATCACTGGAGCTTATTAACTGTAAAACTATTGGAGTAATACATCTCATATATATCTCAAAACCTGCACATGTGGGAAACAATATGTGGGAAAGACCAAAAGAGAGCTAAGATGCAGAGTGTTGGAACACCTTGGTGACGTCAGAAATGTAAGAGCCAAACCTTTGGCCAGATATGTCATAGAGAAACATGGTGGCAATATAGACTCCATAAAATTCCAGAGCATCCAACACATAAGAGGAACATGTAGAAAAGGGGCCAAATGGATTCACCTTCAGTCCTTTCATTAAAGAATAATGAAGATAACATCCTGATAAGGAGTTATAACTACATCCATATCCCACATGTTAAATATAGTTGAGACATATACACTGAAGACAGAGACTAACAATGATATCTCTATTTGACGCTACTATACTATAATTTAAATGGATATAAATTAACTATTGGGATTATATCAATAGCCACCAAAAAGAACATTATTGACTTTAAATCACAACATCAAATATATGCCAATTAACTGAAACAGGTGCAACAATAGTAAGAGGCAGGATTCATTACACATAAACAGTGATTCCTGCTATCCATAGGGTTAACCAATGTCACCTACTCTCTTCTAGAGTCTCCCATAAGTCTAACAATTATTTGATAATTTTTATTATATAAACATCTTTGTAGCCACTCAATAATGTAAGTAACATCAATAGCAACTATATGATCACATTGTTTTGTATGGCTGGACCAATGTAGGTATTTGTGCAGATATGGAGCAGTCTATAACATTTACAGAAGTCTTTGGTACCCATAGGATTAATTGATGCCATTAAAAGTGATATCTAACAAATAGCATTGTGATATAACGTAACATATCTAGACAACAAAGGGGCAAATGAGGATGGGTATTAGATATTGAAAGGTTTAATCGCATGGAGGTAACTAATGTAGATACAGATCTGTCTTGCCCATAAAATTAAGGTAAATACATTGAAGAGACAAATTAGGGGTAGCAGATATCTTCCCTCCCTCCCCCGATGCTATCCACTTTGAAAATAAGGCTTACTTTGTGCAAGTAAAGACCCCACTGAAGCAAACAGAAGAGAAGGCAAATTAAAAACCTCTTCTATGTAAATCTTCCCTGCGGGTGGCATGCTTACATTTACCGCCCGCTTCCTTCAATGGGCTTTCAGGAACTTCCGCCTATCTTATTGCCCTGTGAGGACATTGAGATCCTCACAGGGCATTAACATTGGCTGGAGGCGGAAGGTCGTGAAAGCCCATTGAAGGAAGCGGGCGGCAAATGCAAGCATGCCACCCGCAGGGAAGATTTACATAGAAGAAGTTTTTAATTTGCCTTCTCTTCTGTTTGCTTCAGTGGGGATTTCACTTGCACAAACTAAGCCTTATTTTCAAAGAGGATAGCGCCAGGAGAAGGTAGGAAGATATCCTCTACCCTTAATTTTTTTTTAGTAAAAAAACTCTTGTGTATAATACACACACCCCACTTCACATAAGGTGAAGTGGGATAAAATCGTGTGTGTTATACCTGAGATTTTACGGTACATATATACATACACTTCAACAATGGATGTGGCTGAAATAGCCAAATCCACTAATTAGAAGGGGTGTCCTCATACTTTTGGGCATGTGATGTCTCAATCTAGCAACCCCTATTTGTCCCCTATTGTGAAATCCATTTGTTCGAGAATTACTGGTGAATATAAATAAAATTAATTATCAAATAAACAATTAGAGATACTTTTATAAATAAGCAAATGGAAACATTGAGAGGAATATGAGGTTGTTTCCCTGAGTGTCTGACATTCACAATTCACAGCTGAATCATTCTGTGACAAGCCATTGACACAATAGGAAGTAAATAAAAATACCCATTTAGTTCACTTGGGGATTTAACCACTTAAATGCTAGAGAGGTATACACCTCACTGCAAAACTAATTTTTAATTATGAAAAAGGAAACATATAAACTACTGAAGAAGAACAGGGGCAATTACAGAGCAAATCATCTACACTATAGGGAATAAACAAATATAAACAATTATTTAACCCTTTGAGTGCCAGAGGGGTACCAAGGCATTGCTAAGTAATGTCTTGGGTACCCCCTGGCAGTCAAAGGGTTAAATGACTCACAAATACTTTAAACGTCTACCTTTCATTTTATGATTTTAACACCTTAACAATGCAGGACGTACATGTACGTCATGGGGTGGATGTCCCTAAAGGACCCATGACGCACATGTACAGCATCGATTTCAGGGCTCCCCGTGTGGCTGCACACCATTCGGGGAACCCTGAATTGGATTAAATAAAAAAACAGCTGCGTGATCCTTAAGTGCCGGCGGCGTGTGTGCTCGCCGGTCCTTAAGCAGTTAAAGTATTTTGATGAACCTTTAATGGAGCTTTTATCCCCATGAATGAGACAGATCTTCAACAAATCGTTTGCAATACATTGAAACCCCCTATATGCATTCAATTTGTTAAAAAACCCATGTAAAAAAGCAATGAGGGCAGTTTGAAAAAAAAATTTGATAAAAATAAGTTGCTTGAAAAGTTATTTGTTTTAAGTTCAGATGGAGAGGGATGGGGGGGATGTCCCAATTTCTTTTTAAGAATGTTAGCAGGAAAAAAAATATAGGTTTTCTCTTTATCACAGAAATACCTGTTGATAGGAAATCTATTCAAATGTTTGTCTTTTCACTGCCAACACTGAGATTCCCATGAAAATGTCAGAATAAGTTTTCTGTGGGTGTGAGCATTCCCACTGCAATATCTACGAAAACTTGCAAACTCCCACTGTGGTGCTAGGTTTTGTACTCTGAATGCCATCTGCGTTTATAGTTTGGCCCCTTGTCCACATTTCTGAAGTCAAGAGAATTTTTTTGCCACATGTTATTTTCAATAGGTATGGTTGAAAATTTCAACCCAAAATTTGTGAATAATGGCAATTTCCGCTTGGCGAATAACTTCTTGCAAAAAGTGCATTTGTTCTTTTATCTTCGCCTAGAGCATTGAATTGAAATCAATGGGAACATTGAATTTACATACAACACATAGCAAATGTTATTTTATTTCTCAAAGGCATAGCTTAAAAGGGGTATAAGGGTGCCTGTGTTGGTGGAGTGTGGGGAAACAGTCAGTTGAACAGGGAATATTTGGGGGGTTTTGTTGACCGGTATTGGGGGGATGATTAATATAAAAAGAAAAAATAAATATAATTAAGAAAAAACATAAGACATTGTATAAAAGGGGTCTAAGGAGGGTGCCTGTGTTGTTGGGTGGAGTCTTGGGAAAGAATCAGTTGAACAATTAATTTTTTTAGGGGGGTTGTTGACTGGTATTTGGGGGACAGTTCATAAAAAAAATTTAAAAAAAAAAAAATGAAATAAAATAAAAAACTGTTACGTAACATGACAGTGACAGGGACCCCCTGACATAAGCTGCTACTGGGGCAGACTGATACTTGATACTTGAGGGGGCGGGGTATTTTGTAAACAAGGATTTGTTAGACTTGTTAGGCACACACACCATTGAAACATTTATTTTTAGGACTTAGACTTATTAGAGACACAAGCCCTGACCACATTGATTCGCTATAGGACTTAGACTTGTGTTAGGCCCAAACCCTAAGGAAACATTGATTTGCAGGACTTAGACTTGTGTTAGGCATAAGCCCTGAGGAATCAGTTATTTGTAGGACTTAGGCTTGTTAGAAGCAAATCCCCACACAATGTTTTTTTAGGCTTTTTTTTTTTTAAAGAACAAGCCCTTACTGGCCTAGTGCAAGCAGGTCCTGGTGTGGTGACCAGTGGCAACTCTCCATTGTCAAATGCCCCTGTGTCATTGCTGAATTTGCAACTGCTGTTCTTGCTGCTGCTGCTGAGCTGTTTAAAGGGATAGTAATGTTTCAGAATAAAAGTAGCTCTAATTAATCATCATAGTATTTGGATTTTGGAGAGTGTTATTTCAATTCTGTCGGAGTTGTACTTCAAGAGTAATTCAATGACAAAGTCTCCCCCTCCTGCCCATTTTACTGATGTAACACTGTTCAGCCAGATCAGAAGGGAGGTGCCCAGGTAGACTGCAGAGAGGGACAGTCTTCAATTAAGATAAGGGAAAAACCTGAAAAACTTATCAAGGGGGCAGGGTTTTCATTCTTTTCATAGAAAGAAGATTGTCCCCTTCTGTTATCTGTCTAGTCTTACAACCAGATTCCACATCTGAGAAGAGATGGCTTACACTAGGTAAAAGGGTGGAAGGGGAAACTTTGCTTGTGAATATCACCCCAAACCATAAAGGTTTGAGAAATAAGACTTATATCTTTCTTCATGTTTTTTTAATGCCTACAAAATAAAAAAGATAAAACAAAGTATTACTATCCCTTTAATCAGCAGGATGATTAGGCAAGCAGCTCAAAGGGAATGGGATAAAAAAAAAATAGCAAAAATATGCGTGACGAATGATCAGAGTGCCACTTGCCACTGCTAGCTCAGTTTTGTGCCTGAGGCAGTAGCAATACCATAACTAGCCCTCATCACTTCAGGTATATGTGGAGAAAAGAAGAAGTTGGCCAATAATGTTTCTCCACCTGCCCCTCCTCCATAATCATGGGTGTTTTATTACTAGAATACACATTTTTCCCTTAAGAGCAGGAACTGTGCCTCTCATCAGCAACTGCAATGTACACAGTGTGTGGCAAATAAGGGAAGGATTGGGAACAATGAGCACATCTGCACTCACAACAAACAACTGGCAGAACTCTATCCAAACACCATGACTTTTAGGGTCCCTAATGTGAAATCATTCCACCAGAAACCAAGTACTATTGTTGTTACTATGCCCCTTGCCAAGATGTTGCAGTGGACATGCTGCCAAGGATTTAGAGGACTTATGTCATGTACAGCTACTTGATGGCATATCCAGAGCCAATGTTAATTAAATAAATTCTACAATGATATGATGGTATTACCCCCCTGATTGCAGGAGGCAATGTAATGCATTGCAGATCAATACGTTGCATAGCTTTCTTGAACTCAAAGGGTTAAATTGTTGCTGGCTGTCCAATGAAACACTACATGTTGTCAGTCCAATGTTAAAATAAATGTTGGCAGTCAGAGGGTTAAAAGTAAATTGCAGCTGTTGCTGCTGTCACCGGCTGCTGCAACAGGAATGAAGGAAAAAAATGTCATCCCCACGTTACCTCTCAGCCCATTGCCTGAGCATTTCTGTGGAAAAATTTAACAGAGACTGGCTTTTATATCAGAGTTGGTAGCCATAGAAATACAGGATGCAAATATAGTCAAGTTGATATCTTTTATTGGCTAACTAAACAGATTTAGGATGCAAGCTTTCAAGGTCTCTTCCTCAGGCATGTTATTCAGATAAATCTGAAAACATCTCTCTTAAATACCAGTACACATTTCATTGTTTTGTATGGATATCAGATAAGAAAGCTCAGTCCAGACCCAGGTTGTGTGATCAGTCAGTGGTAGAGGAGTGTGATGTAAATTGTAGTCTGAGGAGTCAAATGTATTCATAATTCCAATGGGATTGTTGTAAAAGTTAATCCACAATGTGATAATGGGACAGTTTCTGTTCAAACCATTATTTAAAGCATTAAACTGGAGCATTAATTTAACCTCCCATATTTTTCTGTCCCTCTGAGTGTGTAACAGTACCAGCAGTACAGTCAATTTAATGTACCTGACACTGTGTCCATTTTGCAAAAATGTTCTCCCACTGGTGTCTCTGTCTTTTTGTTGTTAACACTGGATCTGTGGGAATTAAACCTTTTATGTCCAGATTCTCCTACATAAAGAGCTGTTGGGCATTTTGCACACATGATAAGGTATATTACATTTGATGACTTGCAGGTGAAGGTACCATTGATTTTATGGTGTAACTGTGTGTTTGGTATGGGTACCTTGTCTGTGGTGTAAATGTGTGCACAGGTTTCACACCTCCTTTGTAGGTAGGGAGATATGCCATTTTTGTATTTTTATTCAGGGCATTCCTTACCATCAGTTGTTTTAAATTGGGAGACTGTCTGAAGGAGAGTAAGGGAGGTTGTAGGAATAAGTTCTTAAGTCTTTCATCCTTATGTAATGTTGTTTGAAGTTCTCTTGATATTTTGTGTAGAACTTCAACTTGGGGGTGGTAAGTGAACACAAGTTGCACACAATTTCCCTTATGTTGTTCTCTGTAGCTCAACAAATTTTTTAATTGGTAGGTGGGTAGCTTTCTGTATCTGTCAATAATCCTTTGCACTATAACCCCTTTTTATAAAGTCTCCTCTGAGTTTCTGGAGGTGCTTGTCATGGTCCGCCATGTCAGATCAGATGCGGTTGTACCTGATGGCCTGGATGTCTATGATGGAGTTCTTTGTGTGTTTTGAGTGGAAACTGTTGTTTTTCAGGTAGGTTTGTCTGCCCATTGGTTTGCGGTACAGGAATGTGTGGATGAAGTTGTTCTTACTACTGATAGTTGTGTCTAGGAAGTTAATGTTTGTGCATGAGTGACTGAATCTTAGGTTGATACTGGCATAGAATACATTGTAGTTTTTGTGAAATTTGAGAAGTTCCTCTTCAGTGTTGGTCCAGATGATTAGAATATTATCTATGTAGCGGAGATAGACCAGGGATTTTGTTTGGCAGGTGGACAGGCAGTCCTCTTCTAACTTTAGTAACTCTAATCTTTCATGCATCAAAGTGGGTCCCTTAACACGTTTCTGCCTAATGCATGGAATTTAATGGGAAAAAGTTCCTTCTTTAATGAGTTTCAATGGGCGCTAAAGTTGATGTCTGACGTGCGCTTTTTGCAAATGGTATTTTTTCACAACACACGTAATTGAATGGCTTAACGGGCTTGAAAAAAAAGTTGGATTTTTTTTTGGCTGATGGGGAGAATTAAATAAAGCACCTTGTGTCTGATGATAATGGCTCCAACATAATAGCTGCATTGACAATAGGTAATATAGTGCATGTACCCTGCTTTGCCCATAAATGTAGTGGTATCCTGATTCTTGGCAGAATGCAAAATGCTCAGAGACATTCTGAATATTGCCAGCAAAATCAGTGCCCATTTCAGTCATTCCTACAGTGCACACAACGTGTTATATTCCATACAAGAGCACACCAACATCCCCCATTTCCAGCTGAAATGGAGCTTAGTACCAGGTGGAATTCCACTTTGCACATGCTAGAATGTTTGTACAAGCAAAATAAGGCCATTAGTAAGTACACAATGAAAAAACAGAAGGCTTTGGACAGAGCCTTTTTGTCACCTGGACATTGGACTGAACTAATCTGAGATGTATGTGAGATACTGAAACCATTTAAGGAGGCAACCATTCTGGTTAGTCGCATAGGGGCAGGAATGGGTGAAATTTTTCCACTAATAAATTTATTGCAGAAAAAACTGAGGAGCATGCCTGAGGAATATTACCACAATGATAACACAGACATGAATAGGGGTGTGAAAGGTCCAGTTGTGTTCCCATGTAAAAATCAGCAAAAAACACATTTTTCTCTGCTTTCGTGGGTAAATCCACTTTAAATACAGTGACTCAAATCTTCACCGTTTTTGCCCATTCTCAAAAATTCTTTATTATTTTTTCAATGGCTAGAAAGTTTTCGCCCCCTTTATTAATGTGTTTTTCACCTTTGCGCTATAAAAATGTGCAGTTTTCCAGGAAGTGAAGCACAATACAAGCAGCTACAGAGCAAGAGAGAGAGAGGTGCTAGGCTATTGTGCTGCAAAATGTATAGCAATATTGAGGTAGGAAAGCCTCATAATGACTGCTATCACTATGAACAGGTTTAATAACAGTAAAAGAAGAACCTCGAAGGGCCATTATGCATCCAGTGAGTCTGTGGAGGAGGAATTGACTACTACCACCAACATGGAAGGGTCTGGTTATCCTGGTTCCCCAGTCCCAATACTGGCCAGTCCCCCTACATCACCCTTAGGGATTTTGGGGAAATTAATATCACAGGAGGAAGAAGAGGGTAGTAGTGTGAGCAGGACAGGTCAGCTCCCTGTGCCTGCTGCAAGGGCTGCAACTGCTGCCAGTGCTGACCCTGCTGCAACCAGTGCAGCACCTGCTGCCAGTGTGTCTTGTACTTCTCAAGGGGGGGATGCCAGGTGTGACAGCAGGGGACTTTAAAGGGATAGTAATGTTTCAAAATAACGGCAGCTCCAATTAATCTTCATAGTGTTTGGGCCATGGAGAGTGTTAGTTCAATACTGTCGGAGTTGTAGTCGAAGAGTAATTGAATGATAAATTTCCCACTCTTGCCCCTTTTACATAGTGTAAGCCACCTCCCCTCAGATGTGGAATTTGGTCTTAAGACCAGACAGCTCACAGCAAGGGAACTTCTTACTGTGAGAACAATGAAAACCTTGCCTCCCTTGACAGGTTTTTCAGGTTTTTCCTTATACTCCTTGAAGATTGTCCCTCTCTGCAGGGATCTGGACACAGGGCTGGATTCACATCTCAGGAGCCTGTAGGCACAGATACCTGAAGCGCCCCCCCCCCGCCATCTCCACAATGCTCCAAATCTCCATATTGCCCTCACATTGCCCCCCATCACACTCACATTGCCCCCATCATCTCAACATTGCCCTCACATTGACCCCCATCACCATCAGCTCCACATTGACCCCCATCAGCTCCACATTGACCCCCATCAGCTCCATATTGACCCCATCAGCATCAGTCCACATTGACCCCCATCAGCTCCACATTGACCCCATCACCATCAGCTCCATATTGACCCCATCACCATCAGCTCCATATTGACTGACCCCATCAGCATCAGTCAACATTGACCCCCATCAGCTCCACATTGACCCCATCACCGTCAGCTCCATATTGACCCCATCAGCATCAGTCCACATTGACCCCCATCAGCTCCACATTGACCCCATCACCATCAGTCCACATTGACCCCCATCAGCTACACATTGACCCCATCAGCTCCACATTGCTTGCCCCCCATCATCCCCATATTGACCTCACATTGCTCCCATTATCCCCAGATTAACCCTTTGAGTGTCAGAGTGGTACGCAACGCATTGCTTTGCAATGCGTTGCGTGCCACTCTGGCACTTAAAGGGTTAAGACTCATTCATCCTTTTCTTAACTCCCTGGTGGTCCAGCGGCTGGAGAGATCTGTGCTTGAGCACAGACATGGAGCTGCTGGAGCTCCCGCGCGACCTTCCCTTTAGTAATGCAGAGCGCTGGGAGATTTTATCTCTCAGCGCTCTGCATTGCTAAAGAGCCGGGAGAGCTCACAGCCTACAAGGCGGCGGAAGGCGGCTCGGCACGGCTCGGCATGACAAGCCACGCCAAGTAAAAAAAAAAATAATAAAATAATTGTAGTGGCAGGCGCCCCTCTGTAGGGTGCGCCTGTAGGCAGATGCCTACTCTGCCTTACGGGAAATCCGGCCCTGTCTGGACACCCCCTTTCTTTTCTGAGGTGAGCAGTGTTACATCAGTAAAAGGGACAGGAGGGGATTCTTTATTATTCAATTACTCTAGTACTACAACTCTGACAATAATGAAATAACTCTGTCCATGACCCAAATACTATGAATATTAATTGGAGCAGTTTTCATTTTGAAACATTACTATACCTTTAAGTCACACTTGCCATTGCCAAGCAGTCCCAGCCACTAGTACTACTACTAATAAGGTGCAACAGATTGTACAGATTGTTAGAAGTGAAGGTGATCATCACATTACTATTGAGGAGGAAAACTGAAATTGATGTGGTTGGTGTTTGTAGTAGTAACAGTGATGTTGAAACAGCTGGTGGGAATAGTGTTAAGGTAATGGTAGGGGAAGTAATGCAGAGCATCCATTCTAGTGGTCAAGGGAGCCCACACCATTCAGCTGACCCTGGGAGTCCCCTTCCCCCCCACAGCATTGTCCAGAGGGAACATCATCCTGAAGAAGGCAGAAATGTTGTCTAGCAGCATTAATACCACCACCACCAGGAGCACAGATCAGCTGCCTGTGCCTGCTGTTAGCGCTTCCATTCTGCCTTCTTTGGGTCATGAAGAAATGGCAAGTGTGACATTAGAGGACCCTCTTTCACATGTCTCATCACCTCCTTCAACTAGTAAGATGTCTGTAATAGAGCAGTAGCACAGAGGGACTGGTGATGGTGGTTTTGATGATGATGATGGTGGAGAAGCTGCGGTGGAAGAGACATTAATGGCCTTTTTAGCCAAAATTGAGAAGGAATGGGAGACAAGGATGAGGATGGGGATAGGCATCACCAGCACCACCAGCAGTGAGCTTTTGGAATTTGCAGAGTTTACAACTTCTCTAATTCCTGCTGCTGCTTCTGAGTTGCAAGGGCAGCAGGATGCTGAGGAGCAGGCCAGTGTGCCACAGCCCACCGTGGACACAGTGGAAATTAGGTAAACAAGTGATGCAGGACTAGAAACAGGTTCCACTTACCAGCAGCAGCAATACTTCTGGTCCTAGTTGCAGTGCTGATTCTGTGGCAGTTGCAGCAAGAGCAGCAATATCATCCTCTGCCTCAGCCAGTGGAGGGGAATGAGGAGGAGAAGAAGGAAGAGGCCATTCTTCTCTGCCTTTCGCCTCCCCACCAAAGTCATGGGTGTGGGACTTTTTTTCTCTTGGGGCAGGCACAGTGCAGTCATCAACAATGGCACTGTGCACAATTTGTGACAAGGGGAAAGGAGGGAACACGCCTTGGCACAACCGCCCTTATAGTACACATGAAACAAAGGCACCATGACATTTATGTGAAACACGTTAAATCCAAACACCCAACACAGAAATCTGGCACTGCTGTTGTTGTACTCCCTGACTCTCCCCAAAGGCAACAAGAGGCGAGGCGGAGATCTCATTTCTTTTGGATCCTGAGTGAAGTATCTCCATATTGTGCACTTTAAGGACTGAGGGGTCCCTGAGGGGCTGCTGCTGCTGAGTGTCAAAGGTGCAGCACTTCCAACAAAAGCAGAGGCACTCACCATAGCTAAGTTTGTGGATGTTAATAACCTATGTTGCTGCTAGTTACACAACACAATTCTGTGTGGCTGAGTGGGACTTGGACTTGGAAGTGGTGATGATGCTGATGATGACTGACAGGATAACTGTGTACTCATAGAAACAGAGAATTTGACGACAGATGAGAACCATTCCGCCCATCTAGTCTGCCCATTTCCTTACTGTAGAAAAACCTCAAACCTTGTTTGGTCCTTACTCTTGTCTTATGTTAAGGACAGCCTTATGCCTATCCCATGCATGCTTAAAGGGATAGTAATACTTTAAAATTACTAATCCCAATATTGTAGGAGTAAAAAAAGATTTTTTTGCCCCTAGTGATATCTCTCAAACCTTTATGGTTTGAGAGATATTCACTCGCAAAGTTCCCCCCTCCCTCCCCTTTCCCTGAAGTCAGAGTTGTAGCTGACTGCAGGGGAAGCCTGTTGCACAACCGTCTGGCGGCTGTGCAGCTGAGCCACGATTGCGTTAATAAAAAAGAAATCATTCACTTAAAAGGTCTTCTACGTATGGTTGCAAACCAAGCACACATAGAAGACCTTCTAAGTGAATGATTTATTTTTTATTATCATGATCGCGGTTCTGCTGCAGAGCCGCTGGATGATCGTAGGACAGGCTTCCCCTGCAGTCAGCTACAATGCTGACTTCAGGGAAAGGGGAGGGAGGGGGGAACTTTGCGAGTGAATATCTCTCAAACCATAAAAGTTTGAGAGATATCACTGGGGGCAAATAATTTCTTTTTTTACTCCTACAATATTGGAATTAGTCATTTTAAAGTATTACTATCTCTTTAAATTATGTCACTGTATTAACTTCTACCACTTCTGCTGGTAGGCTATTCCACTTATCTACTACCTTATCAGTGAAGTAAAACTTTCTTTCATTACACCTAAACCTGTGTCCCTCTAGTTTTAGACTATGGACTCTTGTCCTAACATTTTTACTCCTTTGAAATGTACTTCCTTCCTGCACTCTGTTTAATCCCTTCATGTATTTGAATGTTTCTATCATATCCCCTCTATCTCTACTCTCCTCCAAGCTATACATGTTCAGATCCTTTAGTCTATCCTGATATTGCTTTTCCTGTAAACCAGTCACCATTTTAGTTGCTCTTCTCTGAATTTTCTCTAGATTATCTATATCCTTCTGGAGATGGGGTCTCCAGTACTGTACACAAAACTCTAGGTGAGGTCTAACTAAAGATCTGTAGAGTGGCATGACCACTTCCCTTTTTCTGCTACTAATGCCCCTAGCTATATAGCCCAGCACCATGCTTGCATTCCCCACTGCTTTATTACATTGCCTGCCTAACTTTAAGTCATTAGAAAAAATTACTCCCAAATACCTTTCCTCTGTTGTCTTTGACAGCACAGTCTCCTTAATAGTATATTTCCCTTGGATTTTTATGTCCCAAGTGCATTATTTTAAATTTATCATCATTGAACTGTAGCTGCCATAATCTTGTTGATTCTTCTAATTTACCTACATAATTTGTCATTTGGATTATTCCCCCTGGAATATCTACCCTATTGCAGATCTTTGTATCATCTGCAGAAAGGCATAACGTACCTTGAAGACCTTTTGCAATATCACTAATAAAAATATTAAAAAGAATGCGCCCCAGTACAGATCCCTGAAGTACCCCACTAGTAACACTCTTTTCGTCCGAATATTCTCCATTGACTACCACCATCTGTCTCCTGTCACTCAGCTATTGCCTTATCCATTTAAATATTTTTACATCCAGTCCCAAACACTGCAATTTATTAATGAGTCTTCTAAAGGGACAGTGTCAAAATGCTTTACTGAAATCTAGATAAGTTATATCTATTGCTCTCCCCGGTCTATTATTTTAGTTACCCAGTCAAAAAAAATCTATGAGGTTAGTTTGACAATATCTCCCTGCTGTAAACCTATGCTGTTTGGTATCTTGCAAGACATTCAAATTCAAATATTTAACAATTCTTTCCTTTAACATAGTCTCCGTTAATTTTCCCAGTACCGATGTAAGACTTACTGGTCTGTAGTTACCAGACTCTTCACTGATACTTGTTTTGAGAAGGGGTACTACTACCCTTTGCCATCTTTGCTTGTCCAGGGTCAGAGTTTCCAAAGGTTTTCTCAACCGGTTTATAGACAGGCAAAGTGATCCTTTTCAATGGTAGAATATTGAGTCTTTGCATTTCTGTTAACTTTCTGGCAATGTCATCATCTCTCTCACTCTCAACCTCATCTGTATCTGAAGAAGAGGAGGATGCTGGAGGGATATATTCTAGATCTACATCGTCATCATCAACATCAGTCATATTAGTTCATTCTCAGGATCAGCATCGTCCACCGATTCTTGCCCAATACCCTTATATTCTGCTTTGAGGAAAGGTGTTTTGGTCAGATGCAGGAGTTGGTTCACCTTCCTCCATTATGCCATTTTTTTTGTTCTGGCAGTGGTTGTGGAACTTTTGGTGGGACTTTGACAAACTGCATTTTTAATTTTTTTAATTTGTATACCCTATCTTATCTCAATCCTTCAAAAAATTATAACTAAAAAACAAAATCAACAATTTCTTTCACCATACCTCCCCGGCACAGAGACAATAACAGTAAGATCAGCAAGCAAATTTTGCCTTTCCAGTTAGTCACACCGAATTTTGGGTAGTTGGGGTCAACCTCCTTCCTCCCTTCTTTTCCCTCAAAGTGCCTCCAGACTCCACTAAAACAGAGAACAAATGTCCTACCTAAAAGATTCCCTAAACTAAGAATCAATTCCCTAGCTCAAAAACATGCTTCTTTCTCCTCTCATAAACACAGAATGGCTTGCTGTGAGACACCCTTTTATATTATTTGCCAAGGGGGAAATGCCATTTTTTGCCCTTTTTGGTTTGGTTTGGTTTTGGTTTGAGGTGAAAATGTTTGCCATCCATAGACCTAATGATGACTGATGATGATGTGGATCTAGAATATATCCCTACAGCATCCTCCTCTTCTTCAAATACAAAAGAAGTTGAGAGTGAGAGAGAGTTCATGACATGACCAGAGAGTTAACTGAAATGCAAAGGCTTAATCTACCACTGAAAAGGAGCACTGTGTCTGTCTATAAATTGTTAGAGAAAACAATTGGAAATTCTGACCCTGCACAAGTAAACATGCCTAAAAATACACAGTCGTGCATAGAATTGCTTCTGCTTTCAATTCCTAGCCACACTCTGAAACACACACCTGTGTTGACTAATCAACAGCAATAACAACAACACAGATTATTAACATCCACAACCTTAACTATCATGAGTGCCTCTACTGCTGCTAGAAATGCAGCACCTTTGACACCTAGTAGAAGTAGCTGTAGAACTGCAACATCTAGACCCAGTAGTAGTAGTAGCAGCCCCGCAGGAACCCCGCAGTTCACAATATGGAGATACTTCACTCAGGATCTGAAAGCTAAGCATGTTGCTATTTGTTGTCTGTGCAAAAAGCATATGAGCAGGGGAAAGCAGGCTCAAAACCTAGTTAGGCACCTTCTCTATGAGATGCCACCGGAAACACAACCACAGGTCTGATTGAGATATATATTATCAACAGGTCAGTGATGCTAAAACTAGCAGCAGCTGAAGCACTCCAAAAAGTTCCCAAGGCTCTGGGATAAATAAGTGAAGTAGTGATGTTACCATTGTGTCAGAGAGTGTACCACATCCAACAGTTAGCTCATTTCAAATAACACCTATGGTTCCTGCTGCAGAGGAGTATGATGACTCTGAGTTTGTTGTAGAAGATGACACAAGTCATAGAATGCCTACACATACCACCATCTCCCCACCCCCTCCACAAGTGATGGCTTTAAAGCAATAAATTTACCCAGTTCTTATAAAGAAGTCAAAACCTGTGCAAAAATAATGAATAAGTACTCCTATGGAATAGTAAACTTTCCAAAATATTTGCAGTTGACATGCTGCCCTTTTCTTTTGTTGAAAACTGAGACGTTAAAGAACTGATGTCATGGGTTTAACCGTACTGGAATATCCCAAGTTACAGTTATTTTTCAAAGACTGTTGTGACAGTGTTAAATAAGCAGGAAGTTGTGTGCAAGGATAAAGGCACTTAGCCTTTTCAAGGCATACACAACTTTGAATTTCAGCTATTTATTTCTCCACTGCAGCGCTCAGAAGAAGTAATATTGTGGTGGGAAATGTTGCAGTCATGGGAAACATAGGCAAAAAATGTATTGACAGTGGAAAAAGGGCAAAACGTTTGCATTAGTTAAAAGGATAAAACTTTAATGAAAAAAGTGAAAAAAAGTTTCTGACTCTTTGCCAGAAACTGTCACAGTACCCTGTAGCACTGCTGCTTTTGGCGATGCTTACTATGATGCTGCAGCATCATTTCCACGAGCGGTTGGACGCATCAATGCTAGATGCGTCATCTGCAGGCGCGAGGCTTCAGCATGCTGCAGGCCTCTGTTTTAGGAGGCCTGTAGTCTCCTCCTACCTACTTCCTCCCTCTGAGCTAATCCTCCTTCCTACTTCCTGAGGAGGGGTTTAAAGGGCAGGCTGATTCCTGACTCAGTTACCCTTACGTTGGTGTTCTGTGCAGTTCATTATTTGTAATCCTGATTCCTGTGTATGATCCGGCTTGTCTGTCCATCCATTCTGGTGTTAACCTGTGGCTCTGTCTGACGATTCTCCTTGTGCGTTCCGATTTGGCTCAGAAATGCTTTCTGGTGCAAACCTGTGGCTCTGGCTGACTACCTGCTCTGTGTATGACCTAGACTTGTCTGACTACCCACTCTGGTGTTGATCTGGGGCTCTGTCCACTGCACATCCAGAATTCCATCGCTTCAGTGGATATTCTGTCTGGTGTAAACCTGTGGCTCTGGCTGATTACCCAATCTGTGTATGACTTTGGCCCGTCTGACTATCCTATCTGATGCTTACTAGAAGTCTCTGTCT
Organism: Rhinophrynus dorsalis; assembly: GCA_037306005.1. Taxonomy (NCBI): domain Eukaryota; kingdom Metazoa; phylum Chordata; class Amphibia; order Anura; family Rhinophrynidae; genus Rhinophrynus; species Rhinophrynus dorsalis. The sequence continues at coordinate 485,602,475 of CM074720.1, read as the reverse complement.
GTTTGCTCCTTTGTTAGTTCCGTTATTCAGTCATCCTTCTTAGTATAGACCTGGGGCTCTAGCAGACTCACAGTTACTGATTGTAGGCTGAGTCAGTATCACTCTTGGGCGTTTCTGTACCATTAGACTCCAGCAGGCTGAGGCCTTGTCTCGGACAGTATTGTGGTGATATTGGGAGACTGCTATTCCTGATACAGTACTCGCCGTTTCATTCACCTACTGTGTGTATATATTTATATTGCATTGCTGTTATTATTCTCATAATAAAGGTTTTATTAACTATACCGTCTAATTCCTGATTTTGCTTGCCAACAGTTACAGAAACACAACACTACACCTGTCTGTTTTCTTTTTTAAATAAGCTGCCTGCACTAAAATGGTCATTACTATTAGATATACGAAATAAATATATATAAAGCATACCATTTTGGAAAGTAGACATTCACCTGTATAAAATGAGGGGTTGTATGCCTGTCTAATGATAGGTTGATGTGCACAAAAAATTCAATAAGATGTCACTATAACGAAAAAAGTTTTTTGTATTTTTCTACCAGTTCTAAGATGCTAAAATCATAGAAAACAATGGAAATTCCTACTGCACACTGTACCTGTGTCACATTTTTTTTGATGAACACTCAGACCTGACTGGTAAGGTTAAAATAACTTTATTAAGATAAAGTACATACAGTAAGTTAGGCCCACAAGCCCACAATAACAGAACATATATTGCAATACCAAGCCAGTCCCTTAGGATATAGGGAGAGATGGAGTCAACAGCTAGCTGGAGAGAATTGTGATCTTAAACCCAAATGACTGGAGGCTCACGAGACTATAGGCAACCAAAACCTAGTGGACTAGGGGCTAGCGGAGGCTACACAGCCCCAGTACTGGCGGCAAGACCCTAGATCACTAGGAGTCCAGAAGTAGGTAACTCGCACGAGACCCAGACGCCTGGGAGACACTGAAACCAGCAGCAACAAGGAAACACTGACCCTAGGGACTAGGGTCACGGTAAGACCAAGGCAACCGCTTCTGGTAGGAAAACCCTAGAATGCTAGGGGTGGATCGAGACACACTACATGAAGGCAACTTTTGTTCCCGCACACGTGCAAAGTATAATGTCACGCAACAGCTGGCTCTTGAGCCTTGCAGCTACTGCAGGAAGGAATGGAGCACTGACCCTGCCTAGAGGATCTAGGCACTGAAAGGGTCTTGAGGTAACACCAAGAGTGAAGTCTGCAACTCCCACAGGGAGTGATCCCAGCTATGAAATCGGAGGAGGACACAGATGGAGATCAGAGTAACTCAGTCAGAGCTATACAGCACTGAACCGGTACTTCGCATGTGCACTCCGCCGGCGGCGGTTATCCAGTATAAGCGGCTATAGCACAAATGCTCAGCCTACGGTCGTTAAGATAATGGAAGCGCCACATGGCGCTACTACAGACAAGCGCAACAGGAAGGCAGCAGAGTGGAATGCTAGCCAGATAGAGGCAACTGAACGGGTTCTAGCCAGGCACAGTTAGCAATGGAGTGGGTTCTCAGCCAGGTACTGTCAGCAACGTAGCAGGTTCTCAGCCAGATCAGTCAACAACAGAGCGGGTTCTCAGCCAGATTTGTTGGCAGTGGAAAAAGGGCAAAACGTTTGCATTAGTTAAAAGGATAAAACTTTCATGAAAAAAGTGAAAAAAAGTTTCTGACTCTTTGCCAGAAACTGTCACAGTACCCTGTAGCACTGCTGCTTTTGGCGATGCTTACTATGATGCCGCAGCGTCATTTCCACGAACGGTTGGACGTATCAATGCTAGATGCGTCATCTGCAGGAGCGAGGCTTCAGCATGCTGCAGGCCTCTGTTTTATGAGGCCTGTAGTCTCCTCCTACCTACTTCCTCCCTCTGAGCTGCTCCTCCTTCCTACTTCCTGAGGAGGGGTTTAAAGGGCAGGCTGATTCCTGACTCAGTTACCCTTACGTTGGTGTTCTGTGCAGTTCATTATTTGTAATCCTGATTCCTGTGTATGATCCGGCTTGTCTGTCCATCCATTCTGGTGTTGACCTGTGGCTCTGTCTGATGATTCTCCTTGTGCGTTCCGATTTGGCTCAGATATCCTTTCTGGTGCAAACCTGTGGCTCTGGCTGACTACCTGCTCCGTGTATGACCATGGAGATCAGAGTAACTCAGTCAGCGCTATACAGCACTGAACCGGTACTTCGCATGTGCACACCACCGGCGGCGGTTATCCAGTATAAGCGGCTATAGCACAAATGCTCAGCCTACGGTCTTTAAGATAATGAAAGCGCTACTACAGACAAGCACAAAAGGAAGGCAGCAGAGTGGAATGCTAGCCAGATAGAGGCAACTGAACGGGTTCTAGCTAGGCACAGTTGCAACGGAGTGGTTTCTCAACCAGGTACTGTCAGCAACGTAGTAGGTTCTCAGCCAGATCAGTCAACAACAGAGCGGGTTCTCAGCCAGATCAGTCAGCAACAGAGTGGGTTCTCAGCCAGATCAGTCAGCAACGGAGCGGGTTCTCAGCCAGATCAGTCAGCAACGGAGCGGGTTCTCAGCCAGGTCAGCAACGGAGCAGGTTCTCAGCCAGATCAGTCAGCAGCGGAAACAGCAACACAGGATGTGCAGGAACGTCGTCAGGCAGGCCAGGTCATACACTATCAGAGCAAAAACAGAAACTAATGTCAGGAACAGGTACACCACAAGAGGGCGCCTCAGTATAGACAGAGAATATAAAGGCTGGCCCTGGGTGGAGTCAGGATCACAAGACTAATAAGAGAGAGGCAGTGAATCCAGAATAATAATGTCACCGCCTGCGGCCATGAGCACGGGCACCATGATAGTACCCCCCTCTCAATGACCCCCTCCCCATGGAGGAGGACCAGGCTTAGAGGGTAACTTAGGGTGGAATCGACGCAACAACAATGGTGCATGATTATCAGACTGCTTGACTCAAGAATGTTCCTCTGGCCCAAAGCCCTTCCAATGAACCAGGTACTGGAGTTGACCACTAACCCTGCGTGAGTTTAAAATACTTTGAACCTCATACTCATCATGGTTTTGAATACGGACAGGACCAGGAACCACCGGAGCAGAGGTATAGTGGTTACAAATCAGAGGTTTGAGTAGAGATACGTGAAAGACATTGTGAATTTGCATACTTGCAGGAAGTTCCAAAGAATAGGAAACAGGATTGACCCGCCGGAGGACTTTGAATGGTCCAACAAACCGTGGGGAAAATTTGTTGCAAGGGGTTTGCAGCTTCAGGTTTCTGGAAGAAAGCCACACACGGTCCCCAAGGGCTGGCATCTGCTGCACCTGAAATTAACCCGGGAGCAAAAATTGGTTGAAACCCATAATTGACAAGAAAGGGTGAGCTCCTGGATGAGGTATTAATGGCACAGTTTCTAGCAAACTCCGGCCAAGGTAACAGCTCAGCCCAGTTATCATGGTGGTTGGACACAAAGCAATAAATAAATTGTTCAAGCCCTTGGTTAGAGCGCTCTGTGGCCCCATTTGTCTCTGGGTGGTAAGCAGATGAGTTTGACAACTGAATGCCCATCTGACTGCAGAAAGCCCTCCAAAATCTGGATATAAATTGACTGCCACGGTCCAATACAAGCAACTTGGGTACACCATGGAGTCTGAATACCTCTTTAGCGAATACTACCCCCAACTCTTTCGCGGAAGGCAGACCAGGGAGAGGCACAAAATGAGCCATTTTAGAAAATCTTTCTACCACCATCAAGATATACATGTAGCCCTTTGAGACCGGTAATTCACCCAGAAAATCAATTTATACATGAGACTGTGGTCGGTCGCCGTTAGGAACGGGCTGCAGAAGACCCACTGTCAGATGCCTTGGTGACTTAGAAAGAGCACACACAGTACAAGCGGCAGTGGAGTTGACGCAATCCATTCTTAGGGTGGGCCACCAGAAAATTTGAGACAATGACCAGAATAATTGATCACTGCCCACATGGCCTGCAGCCCGAGAAGCATGACAGGTCTCAAGTAGTCTGGTCTGAAAAGGTTCAGCCACAAAACATTGACCCATGGGCTTTTCAGGGGGAGACTCAGCCTGAGTTGCCAAGACCTCTTGGCCCAGAGGAGAAGTGATGCTAATTTGTAATGTAGCCAGGATGCGATCTTGGGGAATAATTGGTACTGGCTGCACATCAGACTCCAGTTCCAACTGTCCCGGTTTGTTAAGACTCATCAGGCAACCCAAGATGACAAAGAGCAAAGGGTTCTACCGGCCTTACCAATATACCGGGCAAGGCAGCCTAATACGGAGTGGGTAGCATCCACTGAAGCCTCAATGTCTGTCTAGATGGCAACCACAGTCACAAGGATGACATGTAGAGGCTAAGTGAGCACAAGTGGCAAGCCAATGAATAGCAGGAGACCACCAGTGCCCGCGTACTGGAGAACCAACGTAGCTGCCTAGGACTTGACAGCTATACCATCATAGAGAGAACCAGTACCCACGTACTGGGGACACACAACTCAGACCGGTAGCATAGATTAGATGTGGTGGAGCAAACCAGTATCTCGTACTGGGACTAACAATATCTCTTCTGGTGCAACAGCAGCCGGTGAATAGGAGCAAGCTAGTAGCCACGTACTATATCATCATACACTGTACCGCTGCAACGGCAGTTGGTAGTTGGTGGAGCAAACCAGTACACGCGTACTGGGGAAACCGTCACTCTTCCAGTGCACAGCAACCGGTAACAAATGTAAGCAAACCAGTACCCGTTTACTGGAAGCGTAACCCTCTAAGGTGCAACAACAGCCAGCTGACTAAGGAGCGGACCAGTACCTGCGTACTGGAGACACAAAACACATTTGTTGCTTCAACAGCCGGGTGGCTGTGGAGCAAACCAGTACCCGCGTACTGGAAATACAATATATCGAAATAGAGGCCGGATGGCAGTCAGATTAACCAGTACCCTTGTACTGGGGACACACAACTGTCGTACAATAGCAGCCGGATGGCTGTGGAGTAAACCAGTACCCGCATACTGGGAGTACAATACTGTCGTGCAATAGCAGACGGGTGGCAGTGAAGCGAATCAGTACCCACGTACTGGGAACCAAATCACATAGATGCAACAGCAGCCTGGGGGCTGTGGAGCGAACCAGTACCCGTGTACTGGGAACCAAATCACATAGATGCAACAGCAGCCTAGAGGCTGTGGAGCGAACCAGTACCCGCGTACTGGATAAACCAACAAGATCAGAGCTAAAACAGGAACTAACATCAGGAACAGGTACACCACAAAAGGGCGCCTCAGTATAGACATGACAGAGTATATAAAGGCTGGCCCTGGGCGGAGTCAGGATCACAAGACCAATAAGAGAGAGGCAGTGAATCAGGAATAATAATGTCACCGCCTGCGGGCATGAGCATGGGCACCGTGATAACCTGTTACAAGTATTAGAAAATGGTACCCCCATTTGTATGGGTTGACATACTATATTTGGTTCTAGGAGCATTAACCTATCCTGCCTGTTTTCTTTTTTGAACTTACCTCCCTGCTCTGAAATCCTCATATCCTTTACAGATATTGAGACAAAGTAAGCAAGGCATACCATTTTGGAAAACAGACATTCACCTGCATCAAATGAGATTTCACTTGTCCTTTGATCAATAGGTGTAATGATCTTACCGAAGCACCCAATGTAAACGGTCTGACACCCCCTGTGGAGATGGAGTTCCACAAAGATATGGAAGACTGCTGACTTAATATAGATAGGAAAAACCTGACAACAGTAGGCAAGTACAGGATACTTACAGGATAGGCCCCAGTGAGCCAGAAGCTAGGGTCTGAGGTTTTGTGAGCATTACTAGTAGTCGGAAGCTATTAGTAGGAGACCTTGCTGCAGCCAAAGCCGGGAACCGGATCAGGCCATGAAGCCTGATGCTGGATGACCCCCTTGGACACAGACAACTACTCACTGAGTCTGGAAACAGCTTAGTTAACCTACTTGAAGTATGACTGCCTATGATGAATACTAAGTCTGCAGTGCTGGGGTTCATATATTTACTGTGCGACAAGGAATCGAGCAAATGGTAGTCGACGATGCCAGTACACGATGACAATGGATTCGGAGGATTACTGAGACAAGAAGACAGAACTTTAAGATACTCAATGTCAAGCTCAGTACACTGGGCGCCAGGGATCTTGCTACGTCGGAGGGAAACTCTATTACAAGGACTCAAAACTCAAAACGCTTTGCTCGCTCACAGACACAAGGGCATCAGTGCTTGATATAGGCCTAAAACAAGGGTGAAGGTAGGGTGGAGATACCATAGGATTTCCTTGCATATCCAATACCTACTACCAGCCTGAGAAAGGTGGCAACCTATTGGCATGAGTTGAGATATCGTAGTGGGTTTAAGGAGCATAGATACCAGTGAAACAAGGTTGGGGAAGCAGACAGTGTATACATGATTATATGTCTACCAATTGGAAAGTGGAACAATGATGGCATGTCAGACAGTGTATCTGTTCTATGACTACCAGTGGGTAGTGGTACCAGTCTGGGGAGAGTCATACACTATATGTAGAGATCACTGCCTACCAGTGAACACTAAAATAAGTCTGTGGGGTCAGCCAGACAGTTTATGTGGGGATCTTTTATCATGTATGCAATCAATATTGGCAAGTAGAAGACACTCACTGTCTTCCTTCTAGTGGCACATCCTTCTTCACATAATCCTCCTCAACTTGGCATTTTCCAAGCTTCTAGGTAAAGTGGGAGGGAAAGAGATGGGATTGGCAAAAATGTTCCCATCAAACTAGGATCGTTGAAAAATGGCACTTCTTTCTTGGCGAGTAATTTCCCTCAAAAAATTGCAATTTTTCTGCTTTTTTTTGCCCAGCTCATTGCATTGAAATCAATGTAAACAGTGAATTTACACACAACACATAGCACATTTTATTTTGTTTCCTACAGGCAGAGTGTGGGGAAAGAATCAGTTGAAAAGGGAATTTTGCTCAGGGGGTTGTTAACTGGTATTGTGGGGGACAGTAAAAATAAATAAACGAATAAATAAAATAAGACAGACATGGTATAAAAGGGGTCTGAGGATTTGTAGGACTTAGACTTGTTAGGCAAAAGCTCTGATGAAACATTAATTTGTAGGACTTAGATTTGTTACAGGTTCAAGCCCTGAGGAAACATTGATTTGTAGGAATTTGGCTTGTTTGCATCACAAGCCCGGAGGAATCATTTTAGAGAAAATTTTTATCGCTCAGGCTTGTTAGCATCACAATCCCTGAGGAATCAGTGATTTGTAGGACTTATGCTTGTTAGAAAAAAGCCCCCCAAAATATTTTTTTTTGTAGGCCTCTGGTTTGTTTTCAAAGAACAAGCCCTAAGAAAACAAAAATGCCTAACAGGTGTAGTGTCAGAAGGTCATGTTAAGTTGGCCAGTGGCCATTGGCAAATGTCCCGGTGTCATTGCGGCATTGGTGACTGCTGTTCTTCCTGCTGCTGAGTTGTTCAAGCAGGATGATTAGGCAGCCCGAAGGGAATGGGATCAACAGCAGCAGTGATATGGGTGATGATGATCATCCCACTACTAGCTCCAGTGATATGTCTGAGGCATTAGCAGCACCATAAATAGACCTCATCCCTTCGAGTATATGTGCAGAAAGAAGTTGGCCAATAATGCTTCTCCTCCTGCCCCTCCTCCAAAATTATGGGTGCGTTGTTGTGCTTCTCATCAGCAACTTAAATGTGCACAGTATGTGTAGTAAATAAGGGAAAAATGGGCACATCTGCAGTCACAACAATCATCTGGCACAATTCTAACCAAATGCCATGATGCTTAGGGTCCCCAAGGTGAAATCATCCCATCAGAAACCACGTACTGCTGCTCTCGCTATGTCCCTTGTTCAAAATCCCCACTAAGGACACTTGACTACCTGCAGTTTTAATAATAATTATGAACAGTCCCTGCCACCATCTTAGCATAGTTTATGGAATGGAATCTTCTCACATACCTCTTGATGCCCTGTTTACGATTATCCTCCACCACATTGCTATGTATGGTCAGCACACCATGCAGTTTGCAATGGGTTGATACAAACTACCACATCCTGACATCTACAGAATGGCTATCAGCTGGTGGGGGAGGTATGATGAATGAGTTGGATTGCCAGAAGATTTAGCTATGTCTTCCCATGGCCGGATCCTAGAGCAAGAAGGTGATAGTGAGACAGGTGTTTCTCTTGCCATCGAACTTTAAGGTTCTGGCTGGGTTTCTCTGTTCTTATTCCTCTTTGATTTACACCTCACTTCTTGTTACCTTTGAGGTGGTGGTGGTGGTGGTGGTCATGTCCATCCCCATTTGTATCTTGGTCTCCCATTCACTCTTAGTTTGGGCTAAAAAAAGCCAATAATGTATTTTCCACCCCAGCTGCTACACCATCACCCTCATCACCATTACAACCACAAATCCCTCTTTACTAGCTTCTTTATTAGAGTCTCACTAGTTTGAGGTGATGACAAAAGTGACAGAGGGTCCCCTACTGTCACACTTGCCATCTCTTGAGGTGAAGAAGGCAGACTGGCAGCACTAGCAGCAGGCACAGGCAGCTGATCTGTGCTCATGGTGGTAATGCTGCTAGCTGCCAGTTCTGTTTTTCCTCAGTATCATGTCCCAGAGGGACAATGCCAGAGGAAGGGGAATCTAAGGGTAGGGGGATGTTGTTGGCTTCCTTGACCACTAGTCTGGCCCCTCTTATTCACTTCCCCATCCACCTCAACATCAGCAGGAAGATCTACCGTGGTCACATTAGTCCCACCAGCTACTTTATTATCACTAACAGCAATCACATCATGTTTTTGCACAAAAACATGAAGTACATGTGAATTAAAGGATTAAAAGTTTGTAGCCATTGAAAAAATAAGTTAAAGATTTTTAGCAATAGGCAAAAATGGCAAAGATTTTAATGGCTTTATTTAAAGCAGATTTTCCCACAAAAATGAGGAAAACCAAATGGTTTTCATAAATGTATTGTGGGAACACGAGACCTTTCGCTCATACCTAGGAAAGAGAAGTCATTATTGATATTAGTGATAATACAAGGAATGCTAAATTGAGGAGGATTGTAGAAAAGAAGGCTGTGAGAGCCTTCTGAAATCCAGACCTTATTTAGATGAAAAAATAAATAAATAAATAAAAGACTAATATATATGACCAAGGTTACTAAATATAATTTTATTTTCAGTGCCAACTCTAAATTTGTCAAATATAAATTTGTTCAGTACATTTTTATGAATGCCATTTTGCCTTGTTATCAGATATAAGTGCACTTTAAGTGACTTATCAATGCAGAGGTAACAATAGTTGCATATGGATTATAATATACGGATTGCCAAATGCAACTAATACATTTTTGCAAGGGTTAAATGTGTCTGTCCTTCAAACTAGTAGCACAAATTTCTTAAAACCCTGTAGAATTCAAAGTGTTAAGCATGTCCTTCAATATTGCCTGAAGTATTGCAGTTATGCCCTATGTTCAGTAATGAAAAGAAATGTAAATGAAGGGAACTTTGTAGGAAAGGTCAACAGTGTCAGGCAAGGACTGCCCTCTATTTTGTTACTGTTGCACTTTGCATGTAATTTGAGATGATAAATTACAACAGACACATTAAACTGATTAAGTTACCGAAGAGGCTTTTTTTGTTTTTCACTGATCATTATGAAGTTTGGAAGGATAACTTCTATGGTGAAAAGCTATTTTAGAGATTGCCTTTCAGCTTTGTTAACCTTTTCAATGCCTTAGGGTACCTGACTCAATGCTTTTGCAATGAGCTGGTTACCCCTTTTGTACTCAAAGGGTTACATTTTTAATGTGCAGTTATTTTCCTACCTACTGAATCTGATTTAAATTGTAAAGATTAATGTATTTGACTGGTAATGTTTCATTACAAATATATATATTTCATAAGGTTATAACTTCTGAAGTAGGATATGATTAAATATTATTATAACTCTTGTTTTTTGTTTTTCTTCTGATTATAGGGTGGAAATATTGCAATCATTACTTTCTATTCTTTTCATGAAAAACGGATGATTTTTAATTTTTTTCACAAAAGTTTTCTCCTTTTCACAAATGCAAAATTTTCCTCCTTTTTGCGAATTCCAACAAATTTTCATCAATGTTTCCTATGGTGCAACATTTCCACCACAATATTACTTCTTCTGAGGGCTGTAGTGGAGAAATAAATAGCTGAAAGTTGTGAGTCCTACAGCAACATATACCTTGAAAAGATGTGTTAGCACAACCTACAATGTGGCAAATGTGTATGGTGGTGGCGGGGGACTGTCAGTTATTCTGTCATGGAATGATTTTATATATATATATATATATATATATATATATATATATATATATATGTATGTATATACACATACACCTACAACAGATGGTCCTCAGATTACTGATACACATTACTACAAGTCTGGTAGATGGTAGCAACCCTTCTTCACATCAGTCTCCTCATCTGTGCTGCTGTTAATCCATTTGGCCTGGCTTTCTCTGTCATGTGTGTTTTCTGCTACCTGATACTCAGATGTTATGAAACTGTTAATTTTTAAGAATGTTCTCCCAACATTGTTGCTTGATAGCCATGTCCTACGGTCATTCACAATGTAACCAGCTGCACTGAAAACCCTCTCAGACTTGTTGGAGGGCAAATAAGAGTCTCCACTGCAGTATTTGTCAATGCTGGCCACACACTGCTTTGTTTGCCAATAGTCCATGGGATCATTGTTTCTGCCTAGAATGTAGCTACCCTGTAAATTTGCCGTAACCATCTCACGTGCAGTGGGACCACTTCTAGGAGCTACCGGTCCATACTCAGGATGCAATTCCCAAAGAGATGTGCCACCAACACCACTAGTGTTGGATTTTTGCTGCCCTGCTGAGACCCATGAATGTTCAGAATGGGATGTTCAAGTTGATGATGTAGATGTTCCTGCTGCAGCTGCGGCTGGTTGAAATGCTTCACTGCCTTCTTTTCACTATGCTGTCTATATATTTTTTGTGCCCTAACTTTCCCTCTTATCCTGCATAATTCAACGAATCAATAAGCATATCTCAATATTCCATGACAGAATCTGATTCCTCAGAGAGATGCTGCTGATCATCATGGCATCATCAGATATTTTGTATTTAAAGTGTGGGTCCAGCAAAGTGTCAAGAATGTATTCATCATTGCTTTTCATGGACACTATGTGAGGATCTTGTTCAAAGAATGCTAAAGTGTCCTTTACTAGCTGGTGCATGTCTGTGTTGTCTTTATGGTAAGATTCCTCAGCCATGATCCAAATTTTTTTCTGCAATAAAAATATCAGTTGTAGAATTTCACTATTTCCTGCATATATGCGACTCACAAGCATGGTTACCTCCTCAAAGGGTTTCAGAAGCTCACATACATCACACATTAGTTGCCATTAGCCAGGTGACAAAGAGGATCGTTCCAAATTCTTCCAGCTTTGCCTGGGGTACTCACTAATGGCATTATTCTGCTCGTACAAATGCTCTAGCATGTACAGTGTGGAATTCCACCTGGTAAGGACCTCCATTTTAACCTGGTGATGGGGCAGGTTGTTGTCATCTTATATGGAATATAGAGTGTTGAGTGCATTGTAGGAGCCACTAAAATGAGACCAGATTTTGTGGGCAATAGTAAGCATCTCTCTGAGGGTTTCAGGTTCTGCCAGGAATCTGGCCACAACTAAATTTAGCAGATGGGCAAAGCAGGGCACATGCACCATATAACTAGCTCTCAAGGCAGTGATTATGTTGGAGCCATTATCAGCAGACACATAACCAGCTTTTATGGAGTGGGGTAAAGGACATTCCTCTATCACTTGGTCTAGCTTCCTTAAAACATCTACGGCTTTGTGAGACTGTCTCTCAAAACTCTGCATGCACAAGGTGGTGTGCCAATGGTATGGGCTATATTGCTGCTGCTGTCTTTTAATCACACTGTCAGATTCAGAATCATGATTACTGGCTGTCACCTGATGCTGTAAGCTAGAGTTACTCATTGGTGATGATGGGAGGGAAACCCAGTGAGCAGTCACAGTCATATAGTCTGAGTTCTGCACACATATCTGTTGTCAGGTGGATTTTCTTGCTGTATGCATTGTACACACTTTTGCCAACCACACTAACCACTTGCTTGTACAATTCAGGCACAGCCATCCTGGAAAAATAACTGCAGCTTTGGCTATGCCAGAGTGGAGCTAAACATGACATCAATTCTATGAAATCTCGGTTTTCAACTAAAGAATACATCAGCATGTTCACTGCAAACATCTTGGCAAGCTTGCCATTCCGCAGGTATACTTTAGGATTGTTTTTGTGAAGCTTTTGACTACTTCCCTGGAACTCAGTCAATGTGGTTTGTCAGGACATGGCAGAATAACCCTGGAACTTAATTGCTTTAACAACATGAGTAGATGAGGTGGTGAAGGTAGAGGCAGCATATAAGGGCAGTCTGTGTCTCTTGCTATCTTCTACAGCAAACCCTTAGAGTGCTTCTGCTGCTAGTTGTGACACCAATTACCTGCTGATGGTGTGTTCATCAGTCAAATCTGTGGTTGTGCTTCAGGTGGGATCTCATAGAGGAGGTGCCTAGGTGTGAGCCTGCTTTCCCCCTGCTGACATGCTATTTGCACATACAACAGATAGCAACATGCTTAGCTTTTGGATCCTGAGTGAAGTATGACCATACTGTGGACTTCATGGACTGAGAGGCTCCTGAGGTGCTGATACTACTACTGTGGCAAGATGTTGATGCAATTCTATTGCTACTATTTCAATGTATCAAAGGTGCAGCACTTCCTGCAGCAGCAGAGGCACTCATCATAGCTAAGGTTGTGGATGTTAATAACCTGTTTTGCTGCTGTTGTTGTTGCTGCTGGTTACTCAAAACAAGTGTGTGTGGCGAAATGTGACTTGGACTTGGAATCAGCAATGATGCTAGTGTGTACATTTTCCCATCTTTACTTGTGCTGAGTCAGAGTTTCCAATGGTTTTCTCAGTTTATAGACATACACAGTGGTGGAAGATTGAGCCTTTGCATTTCTGCTAATTTTCTGGCCATGTCATAATCTCTCTCACTCTCAACTTCATCCATATGTGAAGAGACAAGGATGCTGGAGGAGTATATTCTAGATCTACATCATCATCGTCAGTCATCATTAGGTCATCCATCGACATCGACATGGTGGGCGATGCTGAAGAAGAAGTGGCTTTTTTTCCACTACTCTTATATTCCTGTCATGGTTTTTAAGAACTCTCAGACAATTTGGTAAGGTAAAATCAGCTTTATTGAGAATAATAAAGAACACAGGATCCCTTCACAGGTCCAGATAGTACCAAGGCACTTCCCAAATCTGACACAGGTCAGGGTACAGATAAGCAAAACAGGCAATAATATAGAAGCAGGAATAGATGAGAGGAACCAGGAACTGAACCTCAACAGTACCACCTAGGAAGCGGCCCACAAGCCTAGGAAGGTACTGCAGGGCAGGATCCCCACCAGAAGTTGGGGAAGAGTGAGCAGGCAACCGGAACACTGAGAAGTGACACGGCCCTGGTGACAGGGGAGCACACCGACTGACAATAGTCTGCCCTAGATAGAGACTAGAGAGACCGGAGATAGGACTGACAGAGTGGACAGGGAAAATCCCTGAGGCCTGACAGTAGAGGAAGCTCAGACAGACACAGGCACAGGACTAGCCCAGAGGACTGAGGTAGCCACAGGCAGTATAGACAGGAACAGTCTACACTTCAGGCGATATAGGTAACCGGAGGCCACACTGACAGGCACAGGCTTACTCTCAGGTGATATAGGTAACCTCAGGCCACACTGACAGGCACAGGCTCTATCTCTGGAGATATAGGTAACCGAAGTCAACACTGACAGACACAGGCTCTATCTCTGGAGATATATGTAACCAAAGGCAACACTGACAGGCACAGGACAGGCTCGGAAGCTAGCGTAGTCAGTGAGACCTGGATATGTACAGAGAGCTCTATAGACCCACAACCTAGATCGGTACCAGAGAGCTCATAAGCCACAGCCTGAATTGGTACACAGAGAGTGGTAGTGAGCCACAGCCTGGATTGGTGCGCAGAGAGCGGAGTCAGCCAAAGACTGGATCGGTACATAGAGAGTGATAGACAGCCACAGTCTGGATCGGTACACAGAGAGCAGTAGTCAGCCACAGTCTGGATCGGTACACAGAGAGCAGTAGTCAGCCACAGTCTGGATCAGTACACAAAGAGCGGTAGTCAGCCATAACCTTGATCGGTACACAGAGAGCCGTAGTCAGCCACAGCCTGGATCAGTACACAGAGAGCGGTAGTCAAACAGTCTGGGTCGGCAACGGTAATACGGCAGCAAAGACAGGAGCAAGGTCAGGCAAAACCGGATCATACACGGAGCAGGAATCACAGGAACACACGTCAGGTCAGGAACACCACGTAAGGGTGCCAAAACGTTAGACAGGACTGAGTTTAAAAAAGGCATATACAGGGCGGAGCAGAACCCAGCGGCCAATAAGAACCCAACAGGATATAGTCAGGAAGTAGCAATGTCGACAGAACACGAGATCACGGGCACCGTGATAATTCCTCTAAGTTTTCAGAGGTGACAAACAATTTATTTGTACTTTTACTTTCACAAAGTTCCCTATGACTTTGAGGACAGGTGTTTTGATGCTTTTTGTCTCACTGTCAGATGCAGCACTTGGTTCAGCTGCTAGACATTCTTCCATTATGCCATTGCCATCATCAACACTAGAATGGAACTTGTATTCATCTTCAGTGTTCTTCTTATATTTTTTTTTGTACTGGTGCTGGCGGTGGTGGTGGAACTTTTTGTGACAATGACAAACTGCATGCTCCCCGGGAGGAGAGGAAACATTATCATTTATTGCACATGCTGAAGCAGCCATCACTTTACTTCAATGTCCCTGCATTGCTGTACATTTCCCCCTCCCTATGTCCCTTGTGCATGTGCTGGGCATTACTCAACTACTGTTTGTGGTTTTTATTGTAAAGTACACAACACAACTGATGGAGTGTGATGTCTTGCCTTAGCCTGCAACAAAATTCTCAATGTTGTCTGCTATCAAGTCTGCTTCAGTTACACAGCTCATGTCAGACTCCCAGTCAACGGTCTGTTACCTAATAATTACATTTTTTATTTTATTGTATTTAGTTTTTTTTTAGAATTATGTTGTCTACCCTATCTTATAACTGTCCAAAAACTAAATTATAAATAAAAAAACAGCTTTGTTCTGCAGACTTCCCCAGCACAGAGACAATAAAAGCTTGGACCGCAGCTGCCTGTGTCTTTCAAATCAAATTGGCTGGGATGTGAGTAAGCACATCCCAGCCAATGGCTGTGAGGGAATTGCAAGTGAGACTGCCCATATATAAAGGCAGGCTCACTACCAGTCCCCTCAGTGTGTAATGGGCATCAGCCCATGAGGAAGATGGAGGGGGAGTCTGTGCTGCATGATGATGTCTCCACTGCTGCCGCCTCTCCGGGGCCACACACAGCAGTGGAGACAGCAAGCAATATTGCCATAATATATATTTAAAGCTAAGTATTTTGAAGAAATAAAATTAAAATGGCATTATTTAACAAGGCATTATTTTAACATGACATATATGGCAACATTTATTGGGAACAACTTGGACATTGTATAGTACTAACTGGCAGCATATTTATGGAACCAAACTGTGTTAATACATTCTTTAACCCGTTTGAGCACCAGTGAGGTACACAATACATTGCTTTGCTATACATTGCATACACCTCTGGCACTCAAGAGTTTAAAGTATGTATTAGGGTGATACTTATTTCTACATTGTACTTACATCTTTTTTGTTTTTTTACAGCAAGAAGACTGAAGAAAGAAGAGAAGGACAGAAGAGACAGAAGGGAAGAAGAAAGGATAGAAGATGACCAGCATGCTGAGGACTCCGCTGGACATCAGGATTGATGGTAAGTGTTACTTGTAATGCGATGTTGCTTTACTTAATTGGAATAACCCTATGAGTCCTGGTGGGGTAATTATACCCCACCAACACTCAAAGGGTTAATTCTACTAACTCTGGACATGTTTTATGCACTTTGGATGTATTGATGTGAGGCTTATGGCCCCATATCAATACATCCACTGAGGCCTTTGGGTTTTGTTTGCCCGTTAATAGCTGCGTTAGCTGCCTAAAGATCCGATATTTTTTCAACTAACGCAGTCCATTAAATGGCAACTTGAAGCGTTTTTCTTTATTCAAATGGGCCAAAACACATGTTAGTGTAGCGGCCATATTTCTTAGTGAACTGCCGTTAGCTGTTCATTACATGGACCTTTAAATGGCCTACTGCACATTAAAACACCCGGTAGCGTTTTTTTGGGGCTAATGCCTGTCTTTAAATCTACCCCTATAAGTCTTCAGGAAAAGTAGAGAACACTGCCATGTGGTGGGAAAAAATTCTCATTGATTTCAATGCAATGAGCTAGGCATAACAAGCTAAAAAACTGCACTTTTTGCAGGCAATGATTTACCATGCGTGAAGTGCCATTATTGCTTATTTTAGTCTGTGGCAAACATTTTGCTTTGCAATTAATTGCACACTTCTCTGGCATTCAAAGGGTTAAAGGGATAGTAATATTTCACAATAAAAGCAACTCAGATTAATCTTCATAGTATTTGGGCCATGGAGAATGTTATTTCAATACTGAGTTGCAGTTCAAGAGTAATTGAATGATAAAGTATCCCTCTCCGGTCCCTTTTACTGATGTAACAGTGCTCAACTCAGAGCAACAAGACTATCTGGATGGGTCGCAGAGAGGGACAATCTTCAGTGAGCATAAGGAAAAACCTGAAAAAACTGTCAAGGGGGAAGAGTTTTCCTTATTCTCACAGTAAGAAAATTGTCCCTTGCTGAGACCTGTCTGGTTCCAGGACCAGATTCCACATCTGATAGAGGTGGCTTACACTAGGTTAAAGGGGCGGGAGAGGGATACTTTCTCATTCAATTAATCTTGACTCTAATTGGATTTAAATAATACTCTCTATGGCCCAAATACTATGAAGATTAATCAGAGCTGCAGTTTTTGTGAAACATTACTATCCCTTTAACTACTTAAGAACCAGAGGAATGAGCAAAGCATTTGAAGCAATGAGTTGCTCATCCCTCTGGTCATTAAAGGGTTAATCATTTGAGTGCAAAAGGAATTGTGCAACACATTACAGAGCATTGCATGGTATATCCGTCAAACACTTCAAGGGTTTACAACAATTTTATCAGAATTATTAAATAACACATATGAATTATACAAAGCTACAGAACAGGTTGATTTTTTAGAATAACCAATACACAAATGCATTTTCTTTGTTTTTTGGTACTGGTGCACTGGAACTTGTTGTTTTACAATTAAAATGAATTACAGAAGTACATGGTTATATATGAATGTAATGATATTTAAATATGAATAGTAGTCTGTTGGCTTTCAATGTAAAATAAAAGTAATTATAATTTTAATGTTTCAGATGTTGCAGAAGGGTGTATGGAATGCAATTGTGACATATGAAATAAATGGTATGTCTGTACATTGAAAGCTACAGGTAAGTTATTTGTTTCTGGAATGTGTAAATAAAGGAAAGTATAAAACAAATTATAGGGAATCGGCTAAAATGTTTTTCAGCAATTAGTTTAGTAACAGAAAATTATAGTTCTGTAATAAGCAAAACCAAACTAAACACAAAGGCAAGAAAAAACATTGGAAATTAACATAATGATAAAAAAAAGTTAAATTGAAAAACCATGGTCATTTTAAAAGGAACATGTCCACTGGAAACCATTTTTTAACAATGTACATAATACTAGTAACATATCCTAGTATTGTACAGTATTTGCCTTTCCTATGTAGCTAGAGTAGCTACTGGGAATACTGAACTAAGAGGAAGATCTGATATTGCTGCACCCCTGTATATCACAGATGAATGTGTGGACATACACCAAACACATTCCCTGCTCCTGGAGGAAATGCAATAAAGGTTGATAAGGGGCCAGTTTGGTGATCATGTGTTGATGACAAATCAACTGTGCACAAAGATGTAATTACCATAATATCCCTGTGAGTATGCCACAAATATGTCAATATCGCCATGAATCCACCATGCCTTTGACAGTTTTGCGATTTAGCAGTAACTTCATTGACAGTGGCTCATTTGGATGCAGAAATGCAATTTATTGAGACATTCTATGTGGGTGTGTTTATATGTAAATGTGGCACATTTCCACATGCTCTAAGCTCTAAGCTCTAACAGCAGCCTCTGCCATTGGAGTTCACAGTCCTAACATCGCAATCCTAAGTTTAGTGATGTTAAGATCTTCCTATAGCTCTCTATGGAGCCAGAGGACAATTTTCAGTCTCTGCTAAAGAACAGAGACAGAAGGTGCCCTCCTGTTACCCTTTCAGTGCCAAAGGGATGTGAATTACACACTCCTGCAGCAGTGAAGGGTTATAAATACATTGCCCAAGGAAAAAGGAAAGGGACATTATGCACAATAAAAGAACAGTGGTGTTATTAACAGCAGACTTATGAATGTCCACATAATCATTAATTTGGTAATGTTGCATTAAAAGGACTCAGCAGTTTCTATCACATTCTATAGAGAGCTAATTGTCAGTGACTCACCTCTCCCATAGAATCTAACAAAGTAACTAACTTAAATCTGACCACTAGAGGGCACTGTTAATTTAAACAAAGTTTAAACTGGAAAATCTCTGCAGGTGTTAATCTGAATGGTTTTACTCAGCAGGAAAGCTCTCCAATATATATATATTCATTAAATATGTTTACTGATCCTTTAAACTGTGGGCATAGTTTGGATTTTAAAGAAGTTTGGACAATGTGTAGACTAGATCAGATAACAGTTATATGTTCATCATGCCATATTAACCCCTTAATGACTTGCTGCTCAGTTAAGGACCACAGAGCAGCCGCGTGGGGACCTCTGAATTCCATGACATGCCAGAAGTGTCATGAGTCCTAAGGGGTTAACAACTGTAATTGATTGTTTCCTTAATGGGGAGCCATGATTCATCACATATGGAGGTTAAAATTATTATTTGAATGTAAGTTTTATCCAATTAATTTAAAATGTCTAAAGGAAGACCAAACAATAAGGAAGGTGGAAAACAAGAGCAGTTTCTATAATTTTTAAAGAAAAGTGGTGTAATTCTGAAATAAAACAAATGCACCATATGGGACAAATAGAAATTCAAATGGGGCTTTTAACACCTTGAATGCTAGCATTTGAGGGTTTAAAAGCCCCATTTAAATTAATGGACATTTTAGCCCTCCCCTATAGGGAATCTGGTTTTCCTAAGAATTATTCCAAGTTTCTATTGAAAATATAGCCCTTTATATCCTAATTAAAAAACAGCATGGTATAGCAGCAGTCAGTCTTTAGGCTCCAGCTGTTGGATGCTAATACCCCATAATTGGCGATGAAGTACCTCCACAACAAATGAAGGTCCAAATATAAACTACCACTGATCTATAATTTCCATTTCATGATAAATCAACAGACCATTTCTTCACAACCCAAAGAAAAGTAAAAGATATACAAAACCAATGGGAATATTTCATCTTATGAAAAAGGCCACCTGACTTGTGCACTTAGTCTTCCTACTCTATGTAGAGCAGCTCTGCCCGTCTCTCTCTCCCCCTCTGGTGCGCACTGAAAGAAGTGCGTCTTGGAGAAGACAAGACAAGTATGTATGTAGATAAATAAAATACAAGTGCTGCATAGTGCTGCCTATCTCTCTCCATCTCCGCTCCACTTTTTCTTGACTGCAGAATGACAGGGCACTCAAGGAAGTAGAGGAGGGGGAGAGACCTGCGGTGCTGTACAGCACTTGTATTTTATTATTTATCTACATACAAGCTTGACTTGTCTTCCCCAAGACGCAGTTCTTTCAGTGAGCACAGGAGGGGGAGAGAGAGAGACGGGCAGCAAATACAAATGAATGATGTTAGATGAACTGCTATCTTACTAGGATTATTAGAAAATTAAATGCATTTAATGTTCAATAAACAGTTAATCAATAGTTTTAGTCTAGGATAGCAAATATGTTTTGAGTTTACCCACTTCAGAACAGTGTAAGTTTGAACAACAATTCTGTTTGAATGGTGCATCTGTCAGCAGTGGAAGCAGGGTCACCATCAATTGAAACAGAAAAACTTTAATCACTAAGTTGTGGTCATGAATGTTATCTGATAAAATGTGGGATAGTGAATAAGTCCAAACATTCAAGTTAGAAGCAGCCTGAGTAACTATTGGGTTGTAAATTTAAATAGCCTATCCACTGCCGTTGCACTTTGAGCCCACCCTATGAAAATATATTCAGGAGCAGAAGATGCACAAACCTCCCCTTGCATGTGTGCCACCAACCCATGAGAATTAATTGCTATACTTGATTACTTTCCAGGGCTCAAATATTGGTTTGGGTGCTGCTTGTTCTGCCCAGTGTTTGCCCTGCTGAAGAATAGCAGGTGCAGCTTCTTTCTTATTGTGTTGATATTCAGTGACCCTGAATTCCAGGATAGTGTATGTGTGTGTGTGTGGTATTTTTAGTATGTGTTTAGTATAAATATGTGTGCCTGCATCTGAAAATGTATGTCCTAGGTTTTAAATATGTGTGCCAGCAAAAGTAAAAAGGGGTAGACAGTGTAGGTAGGACCTGGGTACAAGTAAAGGATCATAGGGGTGAAGATAAATGTAGCAAAAATGGAGGAACTTCTATGAAATGAGGATGTAGAAAACAGGCAAGTAGTGGGTAAAATACGTAAAAACATCAAAATGATATCATATGATTGCTGTATAACTATCAAGTTATGATCTTTGAGACAGTCAGACATCAGTACTATATATTAGAAGATATGATCTGAGTGACTCGATATTCTAAACATTATTATCTCTCTAAAGTAAAAAATGCTGATAAAAAATGGTTAAAACTTAAATTTAGGTTGCAGAAATATTTTCAACAGTATATACCAGGTGGGAACCAATGCAAAAGAAGTAGCTCACAACCAATGTGGTTAAATGCAAATATAAAGAAAAAAATGGCAAGGAAAAAAAGGCATTTAAACTATTTAAGCCTGAAGGAAGAAAATTATTTCTTTAAATACAGGGAGTGCAACAAAGATTGCAAAAAGGCAATTAGGTTAGAAAAAATAGATAATAAAACTTGAACTGCAAGGGAGGTAAAGAGTAATCCAAAAAAAGTTGTAAAATACATAAATAGCAAAAAACTTGAGAGAGTGCATTGGACCTTTCAAAAATTAGATGGGTGAGTTGATAGACAGGATAAGGAAAAGGCTTGTGCTCTAAACACTTTCTTTGCATCTGTGAATACCAGGGAACAAGAAATGGTAGAAAAGACTCAAAAAATAAAAACTAAAATCATACAATTATCAGATATTGAGTTAAAGCAAGAAAACTGAACAAAATGATGACCAACATAGCACTGGGTCGTGATAGTATACATCTAAGGGTTCTTCTGGAACACATTGCACTGTTAGCAAAAGCCTTCTTTTTACTCCTTAAAAATTATTTAACCACAGGCTCAGTGCCATAAGAGTGGTGGTAAAGCCAATGTAGTGCCTTTAATTAAGCAGGGTACTAAAACAGATCCTGTGTCAAGATCCTGTCCTCTTCTCAGCCTGGTGCAGTACCTCACAGTGCCACTACCTTTCCTTGGTGCTAGGCTGCTACACTCATATTACAGAGGTCTGATTCTGTTCCCAGTTGTCCCTACCTTGCAATCACCTCCGCCCTATTTAGTTCAGTCTCTCCTCTTGCTGCAGGCCAGATTATACAGTTTATACTGGTCAGTTCAGATCCGTTCCTGAGCCATTTGTACCCATTGAGTTCCTGAGTTTGCAGTTTCCCTCCTGTGTTCTTGAACTGGCAGTTGCCCTCCTATGTTCCTGAACTGGCAGATGCCCTCCTGTGTTCCTGAACTGTCAGTTATACCCCTTGAGTTCCTGAGCTGGCTGTACCCCTTGAGATTCTGAGCTGGCTATACCCCTTGAGTTCCTGAGCTGGCTATACCCCTTGAGTTCCCTTGCCTCCCTCTTGTATTCCTGAACCAACCAGCTCCTGTGCCCAGAGGCCCTGCTCTTTTCTGTTCATTGAATATTTTGTTGTACATTACTATTGCATGTTTCTTTTGTGCATTTATATAATAAATTGTGTTCCCTTTGTGTGTATGCTGGTTTTCTTGCTCTCTGGGTTCCACTTTATTTATTTACTTTTGCTGCTGTGGTCAGCAACCCTTCCTGAACAGCAGTCAATGACAGAATAATCTGGCCATTCCCTATGGAACCAGCAAAGAAAACTCCTATACACACAATGTCTTGCTCTGTTGATAATAAAGAATGTGAATTACAACGTGACCATGTTACTCTGAAAGCCTGCTATAGTCAAGTATATAAAATACAAGAAGTTGTTGCTAGTACGCCACAAGTATGTTCCTACACTCTAGAGTTACTTTGCAAAGCCCCTAAGCCTTTAATCTTTAAGGTGGTTTCTTAATTGCATGAGAACTATAAGTGTCACGGTTTTTTAAGACACTCAGACCATTGGGTGAATAAGAACACAGTTTTATTAAAATAAGATAAGGCAATAACATGCCCTCTAGTGGTGGTAAATATACACAGATAATATATAGATATAATGGTAAATGCACAAATGACTTATAAGTACAATTACACAGTAATAGAATAGCGTATACCCCTCAGGGGTTAAGTCCTTGATAACAGTCAGTCTCAGATGTGGATGTTTGGAACGCCCAGGGTGTTATAAGGCTGATGCTGGAGACCAAGACTATCACCGGCTGGATACTGGACTGCCCCGCCACGGTGTTCAGTAAGAAGCACAAGAGTCCCCGTAGCCCCCTCGGGCGTACCTACTGGAACTGCTTCAACTAGTGCAAGTGCATAAGGCCCCCACGGGCGTGATTGGAACCGGCCTTCAATGCGATAACTGCCAAGCCTCCTCAGACTTAACCGGATAACGGGATAGCACACGCTAGAGCCGACAGCCCCCACGGGCGTGATTACCGGAATACGAATGCTGATGCCTGTGCCTGCCACCACTCGGTAAAGAAGAATCGCTCAATGAACAGGAGAGAGAGTCTCAGGCACCCAACCGGCCCAAACGGATGTAAACACTCTGCAAGGATGTGTGAAGCTGCCGACGAAGAGCGGCCAGCTCAGCAGTAGTATTCACTGAGAAAGAGACTCTACAAGATTAGCGATAGAGTGGAACCCAGCGGCACTGCTAGGGTTAATTAGCACATTTACTCGAGGCTTTTCAGCGGTATAGCAAGGCTCTGCAGTCTAAGGGAGGCGCGTGTACACACAACTCTGCAAAGGAAAATGCACTGCACTGATCGGAGTACACCAGGCAAGGCAGTCACACCAAAAGCTGGAACAGCAGATAGAAATGTCACGGCGGCGACAACTGGAACACAGGTCACTGTAGAAAGCAGGAGTCGTTCTTCGGAGCGGGAAGTCAGCCAGGCCGGGTCGGAGCACGTAGAAGGTAGTCATACAAGCCGGGTCGTACATGAGCAGGAACGTCAGCCAAACCGGGTCAGGATCCAAAGGAGGTAGTCAGCCGGGCCAGATCATACACGAGCAGGAACACAGGAGAATAGTCAAGACAAGCCAAGTTGGTACACAGGAATCCGGAACACAGGAACACAGCAACAGTAACTGGCACAGAAACACCACGAAAGGGCGCCTGACAGTTGTGCTAGCCAGGTATAAAAAGGTCACCAGGGGGCGGGCCAAACCAACACAGCAAATCAGTACCTGTCAAAGTTGAGACTGACAGGAATCACAGGCACTGTGATAATAAGATTATGTGTAATACTTGGACTTTGCTTTTCTCTACTAATGAATGTTTGTTAGGTAAACTTCCTGCTTTGCTCCAGGTGAATGATATTGTTTCTGTATCTTTAAGAGACATTTTAGCTAAACATTCTGTACCTCACATGAAAACTCAGTTGCAAACTATGCAAGACAACTGCAATTGTATATTCTTGTCCTTACCTGGTTTGGTTGATGTGTTGTTGGATAGGATTAAACATATTGATTCCATTGTAGCCCTTTATCAAAAACCTGCATCTCTTGCTTCAGTGAATGCACAGGCTGCAGAGTCTGCAGACTGACTTGCTGAACCACACCCATGTACCTGTTAACCCTTCTGTGGCTCATTCTGAGATCTGTCCTGTTTCAGATTCTATTGTTTCAGAGTACTGTTGGGAATAAAACTACTCTACAGCACCCTAAACTTCAGAGTATCTACACTACTGATGTTATATCCTGTTCTCCTGACTCTGGCACAGATCACTCTGCTTCAGAGGATTGGCTTGTTGACCCCCCAGATTGGGATACTAAACCTGTTACTCATGTCCTGCAACCTGTGTACTTTATTGATTGGGAATCAGAGGATGAATTTGCATATAGCACTGGGGACAGCAAAATGGATCACATCTATGATCTTTATGGTGCTCAGTATTTAGCCTCACTGGATGATTTCCCCTCTGACTCAGACTGCAGTATGGTCTAAAGGGCCCAGAACTGTGTTTCTAATAAGACTCCTGGAAAAAATACCTGTAAGAAATCTGTTACTACAAAATGTTCTTTTCAGGCTGACTCTCAGTTTAAAGGGGAAGTGCTACCTTCTTCACAGTCACAAGATGATTACCTCCCAGACTCAGAGGAATGTATAGAACTCCAGACTGCAGTATGGTCTAAAGGACCCCAGAACTGTGTTTCTAATATGACTCTTGGAAAAAAGACCTGCAAGAAATCTATTACTGCAAAACTTTCTTTTCAGGCTGACTCTCAATTTAAAGGAGACATGTTCTCTGCTTCACAGTCACACATTCCTGCTGAACTCCAGTTCACTTTGTGTTCATACTGCCTTCCAGAACAGCAGTCTCTCTTTTTCTCCAGTACCTGGAGTTAAAATACCAACTTCTGTGAAAAACTCATTTGCTCCGGTTTCATAGTCTAAACAACAGAAAAGAAGGCCTCTGAAAACTCAGTCTGCTCATTCCAAGGCTGAAGTGAACCTGGACTCCCCTAGGAGTCCAACTCCGAAACTGGTCTCAGACTCTTTGCTTTTGCTACCTGCGGTGAACGAGACTCTACAGGCAGCACCCACAATGCCAGAGTCAAAGGTGACGCCTCCTCTGTCTATGCCAAGGATGTCTCCTATTCCAGAGGCATTGTCCATGGTGCCAAGTCTGGTGATATTTCCTGCCTCTACTGAATTTTCCAGAAGGAGAATTTTGCTGTAGAAGAATTCACTCTCACTCCTGCACAAGCTAAGGATGTGCTACCTGCGGTGAAGGAGACTCTGCAGACAGTACCCACAATGCCAGAACATATTTATAAATGACCTGGAAATAAATATAGAAATCAAAATATTAATATTTGCAGATGACACTAAATTACGTAGGGTATTACATTCAGCAAAGGATGTTTGTTCTCTGCAGTGGGATTTACATTTACATAAAATGGCAGATTGGGCAAACAAATGGAATATGAAGTTTAATGCAGTTAAGTGTAAAGTCATTCATTTGGGAAGAAAAAATTCCAATACATAAAAAAGGGGTATTGAAGCAAGAGTGGATAAAATAATTTTAACACTGTTGGCCAAATTGTTGGTAAGACCTCACCTTGATTAAGCAGTGTAGTTTGGGCTCCATTTCCATTCTAGAACTTGAGTAAAGAAGAGCAATAAAATTAATTAAGGGAATGGAAGACGATGTATGAAAGAAAAGAAGTCAAATTAAATCTAAGCCTCTCTAGTTTTAGACTATGTTTGACCTCTTGTTCTAACAGTTCTGCTCCTTTCAAATTTACTTTCCTCCTGCACTTTGTTGAATCCCTTTATGTGTTTGAATGTTTCTATCATTTACCCTCTCCCTTGTCTCCTCCACTGTATACATGTTCAGATCCTTTAGTCTACCTAGATAATTGTATCCTGTAAACCATTCACCTTTTTAGTAGTCCTTCTCTGAACTTTCTCTATTCTTCTGTAGATGGTGTCTCCAGTACAGGATATTTCTAATTTGCATTTGGCACCTGTGGATTAAAATAGATTGCACACTGTAAAACTATGTGTTATAAGGGAAACCCAGACATGGCTCCAAGTTCTCAGGTGCCAATAAGGAGCAACTACACCTCACTTATGAGGTCCAAGAAGGCTGAAACATACCTCCCTTGTTCAGGGATGTCTTGA
Source organism: Rhinophrynus dorsalis (assembly GCA_037306005.1). Taxonomy (NCBI): domain Eukaryota; kingdom Metazoa; phylum Chordata; class Amphibia; order Anura; family Rhinophrynidae; genus Rhinophrynus; species Rhinophrynus dorsalis. The sequence continues at coordinate 485,576,073 of CM074720.1, read as the reverse complement.
CTGGCACTTCAGGGTTGGGCTGCCCTTGTAGGCAGTGCTTCACTATCTGAAAAAGCATACATGATTCTTCATGTGCTATATCATTGAAATAGTAAATATCTATTATTTATTGTGCGAAAGTATGAATTTAGTACATATATAAGTTCAGTAAACACAAATGACTTTGGATCAATATGCAAAAATAATATAAATAGATACACTTTATATAGATAAGCCAAACTGCTGTTTAAAGGACTTTTAACTTAGATGCTTAACTGTTAAGCAAATGAAAGCCCACTTAATCATATAAGAAAGCTTTTCCTTAAGTAAACAATAAAAACTATTGCATATTGTATACTGACCAATGATTTCAGAAAAATTAGTAAACCATACTCCCTATAGTTTCTCTTCCTATTCAGAACATTTTCCATTATACAAACATAAGAAAATGTTGTTTTTCTATATCATATTATGGATAGGAGTTGAACATTTCATTACATTTTTTTCATTCTAGTATTCTCAGTAAAATAGATTTAATTTATTTCTGTTTTAAAGCCTGAGCATGTCGTGTTCAAACAAACTGATCTGACATGTCACAAAATATAAGTTTCTTTTAGAGATGAAAGAAATGATTTCAAAACATTTAAGTTATTTTGTCTTGTTCAGATTCACTGAAGGCACGTTAAACTCAGTAAAAGTCAATAAAAAATGAAAAAAAAAAACTTTCATGTATAAATGTGTCTGTAAGGTTTGAAAAACAGGCTTGTTACCTTCAAAGGGTAGTCATCATTGGTCCTTCATCTAATGTAGACTTCCACCATCACTATCATAGTTATCATATATTTATTATTAGGGATAGGCAAAATATGTTGATCCTAAAGAGAAAATGGCAAAAAATGGCTCTTTTTGCCTTTGGCAGAAATTCTTAATAAAAGTGCACATATAACCACACACCCTGCCCCAGCCTTGCCCACCACAGAACCACACAATGTTTTCCCATTGTTGACTCATGTAATCTATAGATCCACATTGATGCAAAAAAAACAAACCAGGAACCAGTGCACTCAAAAACTATAAACGTATCTCCCTAAAATGATTCTCTAAAACAACTACATTGAGAAGGTAGTGGTGCTACAGGGGAAGATAAATGGGTATACACAAAAAAAATCAAAGAAAACCCTGCCTAAATAGCAATCAACTAGTATTCAATAATGCCGTATGAGCAATGGGACTGGTGTATAGAAATGGAATAAATCTTAAACTTTATTGAGTAAATGTTAAAAATGAAAACTAAAACTGTGGTGTCATGTGTCCAAGTCAAAGATCCTCATACTCACTGAATCTATAGATCACATGCAACATGCAACATACACACTATACTGCCCAGAACAGATGAACTAAAACTGTGGTGTCATGTGTCCAAGTCAAAAATCCTCATACTCACTCAATCTTGGCGAAGCCCTAAAATACCAGATACTGCTGTAGGTATTGAAGGATGCTCATGTTTTAGGAAGGACAGAGAAAACCAGGGAGATGGCATAATCATATATACCCAAAAGTCTATAACCTTTATACTTTTAAATGACTCTTATGTCTCTGATTCATATGAATACATTGCAGGCAAAATTGTTCTTTCCTTCTCAAAACAAAATCATAATTGTTGGCATCTACTGGCTGCCATATATGCCATCACAGTGCCTTGTGGACATAACGCACCGCCTCTATGTGATTGCCACTCAAAATAAGAAAAATGAACTGTTGGTTCTTGGAGACTTCAATATGAATTGGCTAGACTCTAGGAATGAAAAATTCTGTTCATTGTTCAGAACATTGAACTTATCAATGCTAATCTCCTTCTCTACTCGCATAAATGTTAAAACATTCCACCATACTCTGTTAGACTGGATCCTTTCATCCTGCCCAAGCAGAATGCAAGTCAGGTGTGCTAGCAAATTTGTTTATCAATCACTCAATAGTCTACTGTGTTAGCAACATAAAACCAATCAAATAATATCCCAAAGTCATAATTACTAGATCATTTAGAAAATGTAATCTCCTCTCTTTCCTAAATGTTTTAAGAAATTGCCTGTGGTATAGAATACACCTTATATGTCATGGTAACCAGTAGGAAATGAAGGTCAGACACAGGTATATATATATATATATATATATATATATATATATATATATATATATAAATACCCCAGCAATGCCCCAGAATATATAACGAACAGGCCTCAGTTCATTACCCAGACTGTCACTGAGCAGAGGCCTGTACTACTCAGAGAGGAGTAGGGAATCAGCCTATAGTTCTCTCTCCCAAGATATGTATTAGGTGGCCCAATGGAATCGGAGTACTACCGCACGGTACAGAATGGGGACAGTGGCAAATGGAGCGGAGGACAGCACAAGCCACACTACCACTATAACTATTAGTCCAATAGTCTAGGATACACTGAGTGAGTAGACAGCCAGAGCCACAGTTCAGAACTGAGTGGATAGTCAGACACTGCCTAGCAGTCTGTTGTCCAGAGTAGAGAGCATTACTGTGCTACTGTCAGCAGTTAGTTCATTCCAAATAACACCTACGACTCCTGCTGCAGAGGTGTATGATAACTCTGGCATTGGTGTAGGAGACTGCAAGATTCATAGACTGCCCACAGATGCTACCTCCACCACCTCCTCTAGGTATGTTGTTAAAGCAATAAAGTTCCAGGGTTCTTCTTCCATGTCCAGCCAGCCCACACCGAGTTCCTGGGAAGGAATGGCAAGGTTACAAAAATGTTGGTTGTGGACATGCTGCCATAGTCTTTTGTAGAAAACCAAGGTTTCCGAGAACTGATGTCATGTGTAGCTCCACGTTGGCATGTCCCAAGCCGCAGTTATTTTTCCAGGATGGCTGTGCCTTAATTGTACAAGCAGGTGGTTAGTGTGGTGGGAAAAGGGCTGAAAAGAGAGAATAGCAAGCAAATTCACCTGACAACAGATAGGTGGACAAGTGGGCAGAGCATACACTATATGACTGTAACTTCTCGCTGAGTTTCCCTCACATCAGCAACAGTAGACAACACTAGCTAACAGCATCAGGTGAAAGCCAGTAATTGTGCTTCTGGTTCTGGCAGTCTGATTAAAAGGCAGCAGCAGAATAACCCATACCAGCATCATGTAGAGTTTTGATAGACCGTTCCACAAAGCTGGAGATGTTTTAAGTAAGCTAGAGCAGGTGATAGAGGAATGGCTTGTACCCCGCTCCTTAAAAAGATGATTTTGTGTCTGATGATACTGGCTTGATCATAATCGCTGCTTTGATAACAGATGATATGGCTCATGTGCCCTGCTTTGCCCATGTGCTAAATTTAGTTGTGAGCAGATTCATGGCAGAATCCAAAGCCCTCATACAGATGCTTAATATTGCCAACAAAATCTGTGCCAATTTTAGTCGCTCCTACAGTGCACACAACACTCTATAGTCTATACAAGAGAGTAACAACCTGCCCCATCACCAGCTGAAAATGGAGGTCCCTAACAGGTGGAATTCCACAATGTACACACTAGAGCATTTGTACAAGTATAAAAAGACCATTAGAGAGTACACCATGCAAAACTGGAAGGCTTTGGAGGAAGCATCTTTGTCATCTGGCCAATGGAAACTAAAGAGCAATGTATGTGAGCTGCTGAAACCCTTTGAGGAGGCAACCATGCTGGTGAGTCATATTGTGGCAGGAATTAGTGAAATTCTACCACTGATATTTTTATTGCAGAAAAACATGAGGAGCATGGCTGAGGAATTTTACCATAATGACAACACAGACATGTATCAGCTGGTAAATGACATGTTAGTGTGCTTTGAACAAGATCCTTGCATAGTGTCCATTGAATGCAATGAGGAATACATTCTTGCCACTTTGCTGGACCCCCATTTCAAACACAAAATATCTGAATTTCTACCAAAGGGCCATCAGAATTTTGTCACAACAAGGAGTCATGACGATCAGCAGCAACTCTCTGACAGTATAGTGAAAAGGAAGGCAGCAAAGCATTTCAACCAGCAGAAGCAGCTACATCATCAACCAGAATATCCCATTCCAAACAGGGCAATTCATGGGTCTCAGCAGGTGTGGCAAAAACCCAACACTGGTGGTGGTTGTGGCAGCACATCTCTTTGGGACTTTCTCCCTGAGTATGGATTGGTAACTGACACACAGGAATGCCATGTAGCTGTGCATGTAAGATGGTTTCTGAATACTTGCAGGATAGTTAAGTTCTAGGCAGAAACAAAGACCCCACAGAACACTAGCAAACAAAGCGGTGTGTGTGTGACCAGCATTGACACGTACTGCAGTGGAAACCCTTAGTTGTCCTCCATCAAACTTTGAGTCTGAGAGGGTTTTCAGCACTGGTTACATTGTCAATTACCCCAGAAAACGGCTATTAAGCAGCAATGTTGGGAGACTAAACTTTTTAAAAATTAACAAACAGCTCATACCATCTGAGTATGAGATAGCAGAAACCACACATGACAGAGAAAGCCAGGCCAAATATACTAACAGCAGCATAGATGAGAAGGAGAAAGAGGGATGTGAAGAAGGGTTGCCACCATCTACCCCACTTGGGACCACTGCTATGACTAATAAGTAATGTGTGTCAATAATCTGAGGAGGATAGCAATTTGACACAAACATGACAATGATACAAATTGCTGTATATACGTACATAAATCACACCATACCAGTTGCTCACCACCACCACTACAATACACATCTTCTACATTGTAGGTTGTACTTTAAATTTTTTGTTACTTGACATCATCATGAATATGTACCCATGTCACTTAAGCAGGATTTTAGCATTGTGGTCAAAGGACAAATGCAAGCTAACACATTTTTCAAGGCATATGTTGCTGTAGGACTTACAAATTTGACTTTCAGCCACTTATTTCTAAACTACAGACCTCAGAAGAAGTAATATTGCAGTGGGAAATGTTGTTAAAGGGTTAGTAATGTAAACAAAAAATTTTTTTGCATTTAGAAGAGCTTAAAAAGTTGAGCTACATGCAAAAAAATGTATCTCTCAAACCGCTATGGTTTGAAAGATACAAGCATTTAAAGCTCGATGTCTCCTCTGACAGCTATAAAGCTGTCTGCAGGAGATCCGTGTTGTTTGACACGGAGACTCTGCAGCAGAGCCGCAATTGCGTTATGGACAACGAATCCCTTCTTTGGAATGGTTTAAAACATTTGCATGGTTTGCAAGCACACGTTTTAGACCATTTCAATGAAGGGATTCGTTGTCAATAACGCAATTGCGGCTCTGCTGACGAGCCACCGTTTCGACCAACACAGATCTCCTGCTGACAGCTTTACAGATGTCAGCAGGAGACATTGAACTTTAAATGCCTGTATCATTCAAACCATAGTGGTTTGAGAGATACTTTTTTTTGCATTTAGCTCAACTTTTTAAGCTCTTCTAAATGCAAAAAAATCATTTTTTTCACATTACTAAACCTTTAAAATAGGCGAAAAGGAGGAAAATTTTACATTGGCGAAAAGGAGAAAATTGGCCAGTTTTCACGAAAAGTCATGTGGGAAATTGTTCACACTTTTCATCCACCCCTGTGAACGGGTACAGGAGTGGAGGAAGCTGGTGTCTTTATTAAGCCAAGGCTGCAAGTTACTTTTATAGGTTCATCGGAGAGAGAAAGGCGCATGCAGGTTCAAAGAGGAGGATGGGACTGAGTTATATGTTTTGACAAGGTTGTTAGTGTTAGGATTAATGGGAATAGATGTAAGTCCAGTAGCAAGGGAGGACTGAAGAACAGCAAAATTAAGTGATTTGAGGTTACTGGTGAAGCAGGGAGAGGAAGCAGGTATTGCAGAAGATGTAGAAGTAGTTCGGAATGTTAGAAGATGTGATCAGATAGCGGACGAGGAGAGATTAAAATAGAGAGTGCACAACCTCTAGTAAACACAAGGTCTAGGAAATGACCATCCTTATGAGTACTCGCATTTGTCCACTGGCTTAGTCCAAATGCAGATATTAGACAAAGAAAGCGGGATGCCTAGGAGACAGAGGGATCATCCACATGGCAGTTGAAGTCACCCAGAAGAAGAGAAACTATGATTCAAAGTCAGACAGGAAATGTGCAAGTGTATATGTGGAGGTAGGTGGACTATAGATAACCACAACTTGTAGAGAGAGAAGGGAGCAAAAATGTGGACAGAAGGTAACTCAAAAGAGGAGAAGCAGAGTGAGAGGGGGGGGAACTGGTTTGTGATGGCAGTGTTTAGAGAGTAGCAATTCCACACCTCCCCCACGTTCAGTTGGGGAGGTATGGGAGAAAAGGAGAGACCACCATAGGAGATTGCTGCCTCTAAAGTGGAGTCGAGAGAGCCAAGTTTCAGTTATAACAAGTAAGTTTAGGTAGCGGGAGAAAAAGAGATCATGCACAGTGTTGTATTTGTTAGTAATTGAGTGAGCATTCCATAGAGCACAGGAAAAGGGAAGAAACTGAGGTTGAAGGCAGGGAATCGTGATTGGGTTTGAACCTATGTTGACTGGAGTTGGAGTGTTTGTGAATGGAGATAGGGCCAGGGTTTGGTGAGATATCTCCAGCTACCATTAACAGAAGAAAAGAGAGAGAGACAGGAGATGAGAAAGTGTTTTGTGTGCCTTTGGTTTTCGGTTTGTGTGGGGTGGGGGAGTACAGAAGCAGAGGAAAGTGAGGGGTTGATGTGTAGAGGTGCGTGTGGATGATAGCAGTGAGGGAGAAATGTAAACAGAGAGGGGAGGAGAGGGTGGAGGCTAGAAGTAACCAGACATTTTGGTGAGACTGCAGCCATAGAAATAAAGAATGGTAGGTATTTAGGTATTGTCTGTAGAGAGCGTTATGTTGAAACAAAAGTCCAAATGGTCCAGGAGCACTTTTTAATGAAGTGTTTGCTTTGTAAACAGAGTCCACTTTAGTTTTGTACTTTGTCCAGAAGCCAGTGTTACACAGATATTCTTGAAGTTTAGTAGAATTGCAGTGATTCCATTCAGGTATTGCTTCACGTCCTTCTTTGTAGCCTTGCTTTAGGAGGTGTTCTTTCTCCAGTGGATTCTGTTTTCATGCCTTTGATACAACATGAAAAGTAACATATCAAAACCAGCCAACTTCTGGAAGGTTATTAAAAATATACAACCCTCCTAACCACTCTCAACCATCAACTTTAACCATATGCAAACAAACGTTATAGCACACCATAGCAAAAGTTAATGCATTTAACAGCTACTTTGTTGGATGTGCCACCACTCTGATTACAGAAAACAAAAGTAATTTTGAAATAGAAACATGCACAGAACAGCCTCTGTCACCTGCTACCTGGTCCAATTGTGCTAATGAATTTAATTTCATACCAGTAAATGATAGTGAAATATATGACCACCTCCTAATCCCAAAAATGAAACCACATTCTGGTCCTTAACAACTACCTGCAATGTTATTAATGCTCAGTGCCTTGGTCACTGCCCATCCAATTACAACCCTAATTAATGCCTCCCTGTCATCTATGTATATGCATAAAGCATGGAAAGTGGATAGAGTTATGCCTATCCACAAAAGTGGATCCCTACTCCCTACATTAGCTAAAATCCTAGAGAAATGTGCCCATGTGCAACTATATAAGCATTACCAGCTGACCAGTTTTTTCACCCCTCTTCAATCAGGCTTTCGTTCAGATCACTCAACAATCACTGCCCACCTAAAAGTAACTAACGATATCTAGACTAGCATGGAAAATGGTGAACTCACTGCTCCAATCCTATTTATCGGACATACTGCAATATGTGTCTATTGCTGACAATACTTCCTTTCCGCTCAAAGTAAATAGTGAGGTTCACTAAGGCTTCATCCTTGGCCTTTCTCTGTTTTCCTTAGCTCTCTTCTATTTTCCATGGCTTGCAAGGCATCTTCTGTACACATGTATACAGATGACACAATAATCTATGCTAAAAATTAAAACATATCTCAACTTGAGACCATATTACATCATGATTTCTCTGAATTTGAAAGATGAATAACAAAGAACAAACTGTTCTTAAACACTTACAAAATGGTCACAATGTTATTTGATACAAAGCATAAATTGCCTAATCTCTGCAATACCCACCTATCCATTGTAACTTTTCCCCGGTGGACTCCTACAAATATCTTCGTATGTGGCTTGACCCCAACCTCACTTTTGGTCTTCATATTGATAAGTTAACATCCAAACTTTATTCCAAAATAGGTGCTCTGTTAAGAAACAAATCCTGTTTAAGTACCCTGGTAAGAAGACATTTTGTACAGATGTTGATGGCAGTCATAGACTATGGGGACGTAGTATATGCTGCCATGCCACAAATCCATCTTGCTAAAAATGACACTCTGTATATGTCATTCTGCCGCTTTATCCTCCAATATAATTACACAACCCATCATTGTGATACACACTGTGTACACACTGTCCACCTTGTATAGCCCATGTTATCCATAGAACTACACACTGTTCCCCCCAGCTTTGCCCCACGTTAGTCATAGAAACACACACTATCCCTCTAGCTTTGCCCTTCCATAGAACCTCCCTCTTTTCCTATCCATAGAATCACATATGCTGATCCATGCTGCATTGTCCCAGGCACAATAGTATGGATAGTCCACAGGGAGGGGGCAAGTGGAATCCCAGGTATCCCCCTGCACTTGCCCAAGACCAGTATATAACTGTTGACATAGAACCTACTCTGTTTATAGCTTTACCACCCACTGGAAACATTTCTGTGGGTGCCCATGCATGGTAGCCATAGAACTACAATTACCTCCAACTCCCAGCTGTGTCCCACTACTCTCGTAGCCATAGAAATGCACTACTGATTAGGAATGGGCAAACATTTTCACCTCAAACCAAATGGCAAATAATGGCACTTCCTGCTTGGCGAATACTTTCCCGAGATAAGTGCCATTTTTCCGCTTTTTCCACCTAGCTCATTCCTTTGAAATCAATGGAAACACTGGATTTACACACAATACATATCAAATGTTATTTTATTTCCAAAAGGCATAACATAAAAGGGGTATGAGTGTACCTGGGTTGTGGAGTGTGGGGGGAAAAAGAAATTGAACAGGGGATGTTTTTGGGGGGGTTTGTTGACTGGTATTGGGGGACTGTTTATTAAAAAAAAATAATAATTAAAATAAGAAATTAGTACTTAACGTGCCAAAGACAGGACCCCCGTGACGAAAGCTGTGACTGGGGCAGACTAATACTTGACAGTATTTTGTAGAAGATGATTTGTGGACTTGTTGTTAGAGGCCCAACTTCCGAAGAAACATTGATTTGTAGGACTTGGGCTTGTTAGAAACAAGCCCCTGAAAATTTGTTTTTTTCTTTTTTTTTTTTATAAGTCTCTGTTTTATTTTTATTTATTTTTTTTTTTTTTAAGAATAAGCCCTGAGAAAAAAATGCCCTACTGGCTTAGTGCCAACGAGTCATGTTGTGTTGGCCAGTGGCCACTGTTAAATGCCTGGGTGTAATTGCGGAATTTGCGTCTACTGCTCTTGCTGCTGAGTTGTTTAAACAGCAGGATTATTAGGCAGCTCAGAGGGAATGGGATCAACAAAAGCAGTAACATGGGTGATGGATGATGAAGGATACACTTGCCACGACTAGCCTCAATGATGCGCTTGAGACAGTAGCAGCACCATAACTAGCCCCCTGCCACTTAAGCTATATGTGGAGAAAAGAAGTTGACAATAATGCTTCTCCACCTGCGCCTCCTCCAAAATCATGGTTATGTTGTTAGAATATAAATTTTTCCCTTGAAAGCAGGAACTGTGACTCTCATCAGTGACTACCATGTGCACAGTGTGTGTGTGTGTGTGTGTGTGTGTCTGTGTGTGAAAAATAAGGAGAGGACTGGGAACAATGGGAACATCTGAACTCACATCAAATACCTGGCATAACTATAACCAAACACCATGACACTTAGGGTCTTCTATGTAAAATCTCACCAGAAACCAAGTACTGCTGTCACTATGCCCTTTGTCCACTCCCCACTAAGGGCACATGACAACTTACCTATAGCTTAAAAATAATGATGAACCCTCCCTGCCACCAGTTTATCATATTATAAGGGATGAAATCTCCTCAGATGCCACTTTATGCCCTGGTTTAGATTATTCTTCACCATACTGCCATGTGTGGTCAGCACAACACACAGTGTACAATGGGTGGACACAAACTGCCAAATCCTGACATCTAATGAATGGCTATTACCTGGTGGGGAGGTCAAGATGAATGAGGTAGGTTGCCGGAAGATGTACTTACCCTAGACCAAGAAGATGATGGCGAGCCAGGTGTTTTGCTCACCATTGAACTTTCAGCCTCTAGCTGGGTTTCTCTATTCTTCCTACACTTTGATCTCCACCTCCCATCTTGTTGCCTTTGGTGAGAGTCAGGGGATACAGCCAAAGTGGTGCCCGATTTCTTTGGTGGTTGTTTGGCTTTAACATGTTTCATATAAATGTCATGGTATCTGTGTTTCATGTGTGTAACCAGAGAGGCTATGCCAAGTTATGTTCCCTCCTTTCCCTTTTTCACTGACCTTCACAAATTGTGCACAGTTCCATCACTGATGACAGCACTGTGTCTGCTCCAAGAGAAAAATAGCCCCACAGGAAGATCTCAGGGGGGAAGGTAATGTGGAGAAGAATGGCCTTTTTCTTCTTCTGCTTCTTCTGCTGTTCTTGCTGCTAATGCCTCAGAATCAGCACTGCAATTAGGACCAGGAATATTGCTACTGGCAAGTGGAACCTGTCCTTGTCCCACATCACTACTGCTGGACCCCATTCCTACTGGGTCCATGGTGGTCTGTGGCACTCTAGCCTACTCCATCCTGCTGACCTTGCAACTCAGCAGCAGCAGGAAGTAGTGCAGTAGCAACCCCCACAAATTCCAAAAGCTCATTGTTGGTGGTGATGCCCATCCCCATCCCTGCCTCCCATTCCTTTTTAGCTTGGGCTATAAAGGCCCTTAATGTCTCTTCCACCCCAGCTTCTCCACCATCACCATCATCACTAGTCCCTATGTGCTGCTGCTGCTCTGTTACAGACATTTCACTGCTGCTTGGAGGAGGTGATGAGCAATGTGACAGAGGGTCCCCTAATGTCACACTTGCCATTTCTTGGTGAAGTGAAGATGACAGATTGGCCGCAGTAGCAGCAGGCACAGGCAGCTGATCTGAGCTCTTGGTGGTGGTGGCAATATTGCTGCTAGCCACCAATTCTGCTTCATCATGTTCCATCTGTACACTGCAGTGAGACTGGGAAAAGGGGACTTCCATGATCAGGGGAATTTGGGCTCCTTTGACCCCTAGTCTGGCCACTCTGCATTACTTCTCCCACTACTCTCCTAAAGCTAGTCTCACCAGGTGCTTTGCTATCACTATTACTATAACACCAACCACATCAATTTTGGTCCCTGAGTCTTACTCCTCACTAGTAATTTGATCAACCCCTGTTTCACTCCTAACACTCTGTACAAGCAGCTGGACCTTCTTAGTAGTAATAGCACTAGCAAAGGCACTGCTTGGGGATGGCAAGTGTGGCAGTGTGACTTAGGGTCCACTGCTATCACACTTGTCATCATTTCCTCTTCCACTGTCCCTCCTTAGAATTACAAGACACACTGACTGCTAGTGCAGCACTGTCAGCAGGTACAGCACTGTCATCAGGTGCAGCAGGAGCAACACTGGCAGCAGGTGCAGCACTGGAAACAGGAACAGGTAGCTGACCTGCCCTGCTCTCTACTGCTACCCTCTTCTTCCTCCTGTGAGACAAAATTCCCCGAGATCCCAAGAGGTGATGTAGGGAGACTGGCAAATCATTGAGTCGGGGGAAAAATGGCATCCAGACCCTTTCATTTTGGTGATGGTGGCCACTTCATCCTCCTCAGACTCACTGGACACATAACGGTCTTTCCAGCTCCTCCTTTTATTATTATTAAACTTGCTCATAATGATAGCAGTCACTATGATCCTCTCTTGCTTCAGTTTTGCAAAACAACTCACAGCAGAACAGCCAAGCACCTCTCTCTCTCTGTAGCTGCTTGTATTGTGTTTCACTTCCTGGAAAAAAATCACTTTTTTATAAAGAAAAGGTGAAAAAACATGATTAAAGGGGCAGAAACTTTCTAACCATTGAAAAAAGAGTGAAACATTTTTGGCAATGGTGAAAATGGAGAATAATTGAATCACTTTATTTAACCCCTTAAGAACCCTTGATGATCCTGGCACAGGGATGGCAAATAGGGACCTTTCATCCACCTCTTATACTTCTGTTTCAAAGTTCCAGCATAAAATTTCAGAGGGGGCTAGTGAAAAAGGTAAAACATTTTCCCTTTATCAATGAGTGGGAATCTTCTAAGGAAAATTGATAAATTTATAGTTTTCTCAGAAAATTCCTTTGGAAAAATATTACTTTTTGCCTATCCTTTTGAGAAAGCTCTTTGTGAAATACTCAGGGTATTGACTGTTTATGGCCTTGATCAAAATGTCACTATATTTTGGTGGGTGGGGTAGAGATTTTCGCCACTAGGGCAAGAATGTTCACTGCAGGAGGATGGATTCTGCTTAGTGGGGGCTGCCTTCCACCTCTTGCCACTCCATAAGAAGTAATAATACTCACAGACATGGCCTGATAGGTGTATATTATATAAAAGACTCCTCAACATCGTTAGGAATTTAACATATTCCTATTGCAAATAAGTTTTTGAATATTTGCAATAAACATACTCTAACTCAAGGTGCTTAACAATAAGCCACAGATCAGTTGATTCTTATATAATTTTATAAAATGCAGTTGAAATAAATTAGTACACTAAGAATGTGTAATTATATACTTAAAATTCACACTCTACTTGTTGGTCAACAAGCCCAATTAAAGGTGCTATTTTGTCACAATTATGCTGGAATAGCTTGCTGGTGCATGAAAGACAGATTATCACATTGTTGAATACTTTATCTCACACCGTGCAGGCCTGCAGTGTCATTTGCATTTGAAAACATGGATTTACTGAAAATAATCTGATTGGTTTCCAGCATTTGTTTTTAAGGTGGTGATGTTAATTTACAGATTACTCTAGAACATACCAGATGTGTAACCCAGCTATCTATCTGAACTTATGGACAAAACCAAATGATATAACAGAGTAAATTATCACTAACTTACTGGGGATATCTTAAACACATTGGTTTGCAAAGAGCTGGCCCTCCTGACTGTACTGTTAAATTGTATCAATTGGAAAACTTTCACTCAAGGACTGATATATGCTTGATCTATGTTCTGATGTGGTTGGCTTTGGCTTCATTAACCCGTTCACTGCCATATGCTAACCCCCTTCTGCTGAATAAACGCTATTAACCTCACATGAACTGTTTTGACACTTTATTATTGTTTTGCATATCTCATTACATTGAGTGATGATTACCAGCCATTAGTGATCTATATCATCTTTTGAAATAAATGCTAATTAGTATTGATCATCAGTTATTTCTTGTTATATCATTGGATCTTGTTGGATTTTTTGCTCTTTATTAGTGTTGAGCGAGCGTGCTCGGCCGATGCTCGGATCGGCTCGAGCATCGCTCTGCTCGGCACATGGCGGTACTCGTACGAGTACCGCCATGTGCTCGCCCGACAAGCTCGGGTGAAGAGGATCTGTGCCGGAAGAGGCACAGATCCGAAGAAGCTCCGCTGGACCACCAGGGAATGGAGGTACGGGGGCATTGCGGAGATGAAGGGGGCATTGCGGACATGAAGGGGGACATTGTGGAAGAGGGGCATAGACTCTATGCCCCTCTTCCACAATGTCCCCCTTCATCTCCGCTATGCCCGTCTTACACAATGTCCCCCTTCATGTCCGCTATGCCCCTCTTCCACAATGTCCCCCTTCATCTCCTCTATGCCATAGAGGAGATGAAGGGGGACATTGTGGAAGAGGGGCATAGCGGAGATGAAGGGGGACATTGTGGAAGAGGGGCATAGAGTCTATGCCCGTCTTCCACAATGTCCCCCTTCATCTCCGCTATGCCCCTCTTCCACAATGTCCCCCTTCATCTCCTCTATGGCATAGAGGAGATGAAGGGGGACATTGTGGAAGAGGGGCATAGCGGACATGAAGGGGGACATTGACCAGGCACCCTCCGCTCATCAGAGCAGGGGGTGCCTGGTTTGATGCTCGAGTGCTCCCATTGTATTCAATGGGGCTCGGGTGCTCGGCCGAGCACTCGAGCAGCAGGGGGTGCTCGGTCAGAGCACCCGAGCACCCGAGCATCACGGTGCTCGCTCATCACTACTCTTTATACCTTTTTTTGGGGGTAGAGGGGACATGTCGGATAATGGTGTTTTGGCCAATATTCAGTTATTTATTAAATTTTTTTAGAATACATGATTATATGTCTTTAATGATTTGTGATTATGTTTAATTTTGATGATCAACAATACAGCTGAGTGCTTTAATGAATGATCTAATACTTGTTTCTTGGAGCTTTTTCTGCATATTTATATGGATCATTAGCACCCTTCACATAATATGTGAGGTATACTGTATTTCTTGATATGATATATTTAGTGCATATATCTTATATATCTCGTTATCTATTCCTTGGTTTATCATCGCATCAATTATTGCTTGATTTTTCACTGAGTCAAAGGCCTTTCATAGTCAATGAAGGCTATGCATAATGGAAGATTGTATTCATTATTAGGGATGGGTGAAAATTTTCGCCTAAAACCAAAATTGGTGAACAATAGCTCTTCCTTCTTGGCGAATAATTTTCCGTGAAAAGTACAGTTTTTCAGTGTTTTTTCACAAAGCTAATTACATTAAAATCAATGGGAACATTGAATTCACACACATTACATAGAAAATGTTATTTTATTTCCCAAAGGCATAGTATAAAGAGGGTATGAGGATACCTGGGTTGCTGGAGTGTGGGGAAAGAATCAGATGAACAAGGGATTATTTTTGGGGGGTTGTTTACTGGGATTGGGGGTAGTTAGTAAAAAAATAAATCCTAAATAAAATAAAAAAAAAACATAAAACATGGTATAAAAGGCATCTGAGGAAGGTGCCTGTGTTGGTGGGTGGAGTTTGGGGAATGATTCAGTTGAACAGGGAATTTATTTTGGGGGGTTTCTTGATTGGTATTGGAGGGACAGTTAAAAAAAAAATGAAATAAAAAATAAAATAAGACATTTGTATGTAAAGTGACAGAGACAGGAACTCCCTGATATAAGCTCCCACTGGGGTGGACTGATACTTGACTTGATAGAGTATTTTGTAGAGGATGATTTGTTAGATTTGTTGTTAGAGGCCTTTGTAGGAGTTAGACTCATTAGCCCAAGCCCTGAAGGTACATTGATTTGTAGGACTTAAGCTTGTTAGAAACAAACCCCCCAAAATTGTTTATTTTTTGTAGGACTTTTTTTTTTCAAAGCACAAGCCCTGAGAAAAAATAAAAATGTCTTACTGGCCTAGTGCCAGCAGGTCATGTTGTGTTGACCAGTGGCCACTGGCCATTGTCAAATGTCCTCCTGAGTCCATAATTGTGTAATTTGCAACTGCTGTTCTTACTGCTGCTACTGAGTTGTTTAAGCAGCAGGATGATTAGGCTGGTGAAAGGGAATGGGATCAACAATAGTAGTAACATGGGTGATGTATGATGAAGGTTCCACTTGCCTAGATTATCTCCAGTGATGCACCTGAGGCAGTGGCAGCACAATAAGTAGCCCCCAGTCTATGTGGAGAAAAGAAGTTGGCCATTAATTCTTCTCTACCTGCCCCTCCTCCAAAATCATGGGTGTGTCGTTATTAGAATAGAATTTTTTCCCTTGAGAGCAGGAACTGTGCCTCTCATCAGCAACTACAATGTGCACAGTGTGTGTAGTAAATAACATCCGGGGGCACAACTGTATCCAGACACCATGGCACCAGAACCCAAGTACTGCCGCTGTCACTATACCCCTTGTCCAAACCCCGCTAAGGACACATGACAACTTGCTGACAGTTTAATAGTAATGATGAACCCTCCCTGCCAGAATTGTAGCATATTCTGTGGTATGGAATCTTCTCAGATTCCGCTTGATGACCTGGTATCAATTCTTCTCCACCACACTGGCATATGTGGTCAGTGCACCACACCGTGTGCAATGGGTAGAGAAGAACTGCCATATCCTAACATTAACAGAGTGGGTATCATTTGGCGGGGGAGGTAAAGATGAATGAGGTGGATTGGCAGAAGATGTAGTTGTTACCCTAGAGGAAGAAGTTTATGGTGATGGCAAGCTAGTTGTTTCTCTTATCATGGAACTTCCAGTGTCTGTCTGGGTTTGTCTATCCTCCTCTTTGATCGCTGCCTCACCTTTTGTTGCCTTTTTGGAGAGTCAGTGGGTACAATAACAGCAGTGCTAGATTTCTGTTATGGGTGTTTGTCATGGTGTCTGTGTTTCATGTGTGATATCAGGGATGTTGTGCCAAGGTATGTTCCCTCCTCATGGTGTCTGTGTTTCATGTGTGATATCAGGGATGTTGTGCCAAGGTATGTTCCCTCCTTTCCCCTTCTCACTGAATTGTCACAAATTGTGGACAGTGCCATTGGTGATGACTGCACTGTGCCTGCCCCAACAGAAAAAATAGTCACACACCCATGACTTCAGGGGGGAGGGGGAAGGTGGAGAAGAATGGCCTCTTGCTTCTTGTCTTCCACATTCCCCTTCACTTTCTGTGCTGGCAGCGGATGATGTTGCTGCTATTTCTGCTACTGCCTCAAAATCAGCACTGCAACTAGGTCCAGGAGTTTTGCTGCCACTGGCAAGTGGAACCTGTTCTAGTTCCACATCACTTGTTGACCCCATTCCCACTGTGGCCAAGGTGGTATGTGACACACTAACCTGCTCCTCAGCATCCTGCTGCCCTTGCATCTCAGCAGCAGCAGGAATTAGACCAGTTGCAAATTCTACAAATTCCAAAAGCTGATTGCTAGTGGTGGTGGTGGTGGCGATGCCTTTCCTCATCCCTGTCTCCCATTCCTCCTCAGTTTCTGATAAAAAGGCCATCAATGTCTCTTCCACCCCTGCTTCTCTACCATCATCACCACCACCACCACTAGCCTCTACATACTGTTGCTCTATCACAGACATCTCACTGCTGCTTGGAGGAGGTGAAGAGCAATGCGACAGAGGGTCCCCTAATGTCACACTTGCCATTTCTTTTTGGCCTGAAGAAGGCAGACTGGCAGCAGTAGCAGCAGGCAGAGGCAGTTGGTCTGTGCTCCTACTGGTGGTGGTATTAATTCTACATCTGCTCTCCCCCAACTCCACTTCTGGTCACTTAAGTATCATGTTCAACTTGGACATTGTAGTGAAGGGAAGGGGACTCCAGAGCCAGAGGAATGGTATGGGCTCCCTTGACTGCTAGTCTGGATGCTCTCAAATGCTTCTCCTACCACTCCCCTAACACTAGTCTCACCAGCTGCTTCAACATCACTGTTGCTACTACTACTACTAACACCACACACATCAAGTTCAGCCCCAGAGTCTTCCTCCTCACATTCACTAGTAATTTGAGGATATTGATTACGTCTCCTTCACTCCTAACACTAACAAGCTGCTGGACCTTCTTGGTACTAGCACTGGCGGGACTGCTTGGGGATGACAAGTGTGACTTAGGGTCCCCTGCTGTCACACTTGGCATCATCTTTTCCTCCCCCCCTCCTGAGTATTACAAGACACACTAGCAGCTTCAGCACTGGTGGCAGCAGCTTCAACACTGGCAGCAGGCACAGCACTGGTGGCACTGGCAACAGGGGCAGCACATCTGACAGCAGGCACAGTATTGGTGGCAGCAGGTTCAGTACTGGCAGCAGGCGCAGCACTGGTTTCAACAGGGGCAGCAATGGTGACAGTAGAGGCAGCATGTCTAGCAGCAGGCATAGGCAGATGACCTGTCCTGCTCTTACTAATACTACCCTTTTCTTCCTCCCTTCCCATACACTTTTCTCCTTCCCTTCCCTTTTCTCTCTCCCTTCCCATTCCCTTTTCTTCCCCCCTTCCCATTAATTTTCCCAAGGTTCCTTGGGGTGATTTAGGGGGACTGGATAGCATTGGTTCAGTAGTGTTCACTTCCTCCTCTTCCTCAAACTTAGTGAACAAATAAAGGTCCTTCTAGCTCCTTCTTTTATTATTTTTAAAGCTGCTCATAGTAATAGCAGTCACTATGAGCCTCTCCTGCTCATTTTTTCCTGAAAAATACATCATGTTTTTATAGCGAAAAGGTGAAAACCACATAAATCAATGGGCGGAAACTTTCTAACCATTGGAAAAATGGCGAAAAATTTTGGCCAGTTGGTGAAAAATGCGAAAATTTTAATTGCTAGTTTTGCTAGTGGATTTCCCTGCGAAAAAGCAGACAACAACTTACTCCTTACTAAGGAGTGATAAAGAGGTGATAAAGCTGAGATGACTTCTCCAGTGATACAATTTCTCCATTTCCCAATTTATTTTATAGAGCTACTTCACTAAGATTTCCCCTACTCTGGTAGGGAAAGGGATGGGAGAAAATGTTTGCCTCAAAGCAAAATCAGCCAATAATGACACTTCCCGCTTGGTGACTAATTTCCCTTGGAAAGTGCAGTTCTTTCGCTTTTTTTCATCATCCCACTAGAAACCACTTACTGCTGCTGTCACTATGCCCCTTGTCTACTCCCTGCTAAGGACACGTGACAACTTGCAGTTTAATAATAATGATGAAACCTCCCTGCCACCAGCTTAGCTTATTCTGTGGGATGGAGTATCCTCAGATGCCGCTTTATGCCCTTTTTGCAATTATCCTCCACTATATTGCCATGTATCATCAGCGCACCACACAATGTGAAATGGGTGTACAGGAAGTGGAACTTCCACATCCTGACATCTACTGAATGGCTACCAGCTGGTGTGGGTGCTAAAGATGAATGAGGTGGATCACCGGAAGATGTAGTTACATGTTCCCCATGCATAAACCTAGTGCAAGAAGGTGATGGCCAGCCAGGTGTTTTGCTCGCTATCAAACTTTCAGGCTTTGGCTGGGTTTCTCTGTTCTTCCTCCTCTTTGGTTTCCACCACACCTCTTGTTGCCTTTGGGGGCAGTCAGGGAGAACAGTAACAGCACTGCCCGATTTTGTTGGTGAAGGTTTTGCTTTAACAAGTTTCACATAAATGTCATGGTGTCTGTGTTTTATGTGTGTTATCAGGGCGATTGTCCCAAGGTGTGTTTCCTCTTTTCACTCACTTTTCACAAATTGTGCACAGTGCCATCACTGCTGACTACACTGTGCCTTCCCCAAGAAAATAATAGTCCTACACCCAGGACTTTCGGGGGGGGGGGGAGGTGGAGAAAAATGGCCTCTTTCTTAATCTCCTTCACATTCCCCTTCACTGGCTGGGACAGAGGATGATGTTGCTAGCATTGCTGCTGCTGCATCAGAATCAGTACTACAACTAGGAACAGGAGTATTGCTGCTAGCAAGTGGAACCTGTCCTAGTTTCACATCATTGGACCCCATTCCCATTGTGTCCACGGTGGTCTGTGGCACTGTAGACTGCTTCTCAGAATCCTGATGCCCTTGCAACTCAACAACAGGAATTACAGCAGCAGCAATATCCGCAAATTCCAAAATTTCACTGCTAGTGGTGGTGGTGGTGGTGCTTATCCCCTTATCTGTCTCCCATTCCACTATGTCCTGCCTCTTTTTTGCTATATAATTCACAACACAACAGCCTATTCCCTTCTCTCTCTCTCTCTCTCTGTAGCTGCTTGCATTGTGTCTCACTTCCTGGAAAATGTCACTTTTTATAGCGAAAAGGTGAAAAACATGTAAGTAAAGTGGCGAAAAGTTTGTAGTCATCGAAAATATAGCAAAACATAACCATGTGTTTTTTGCTCATTTTTTTGAGGGAACGCAACGGGACCTTTCCTCCACCCCTGCTCCTTAGTGCATAACCCCTTATTATACAATATAGCATGATCTTAACAGATCAAAGTAATGAACTGTACCTTGATGTCTATATATGATCAAGAACCCTAAAACAAGACATTGTCATTCAGAAATAGTTTATATGTGGGAATTTGTTTGGAGACTGTCCACACACCCAATTTCTTTTAAGAGACAGCTTTCTCTAATATCTACAATTTGTCTTATCCAGTCATATCAATCTTACATCTATTGCTTTTGCGTGTTTAGCCTGGTTGGCTTTTAGCCCACTTGACTACCAGCAAGAATTAACCTGTCTTACTGGGGTATTCTATCTACTATCCCATTATTTTTTGTACTATTTTTTATCTATATGTAGATCAGAGAGCAAGCTTTTTTCATTTTTTTATGTGTAAAGAATTATGTCACCCAGGATAAATGGCTTTGTAATGATATCTAGGGGCTATATATATCTCTTGCAGTTTATACTTCTTTCTCATAGTATTTACTGCTGATTTTATTTGTGCATTGTTTTTAACCCTTTGAGTGCCAGTGGGGTATGGAACGCATTGCAAAGCAATGCATTCCGTACCCCTCTGGCACTCAAACGGTTAATGTGTACTATATTTTATTCACTTAATTTATGTTTTTCATATAAACACAGGACTCATTGAATGCCCTCAGTTCTGTTTTAGTGGGTTCAGAAGGGCAGAGAACCTGTGATATATAGCTTCTTTACCATTTGCCTATTTGGTAAGTGTTTCATTGCCACAGGGGTATGCAATGGACATGCTTATGGCACTGAAAGGGTTACTGGAGTGCTGCTGTTTGTGGTGCTGAAGTCTGAGTGGATCTTCTCCTCTCCACCCAATGAATACATGGGGAAGCAGAGAAGATGCGCTCAAACTTCAGGGTTGCTGAACTGCTGCTGATGTATAAGGGAGGGAATCCATTACACTTCACCAGCAGTTCAACAACCCTGCATACTAATGATTTAATTCAACCACACTTCCTCTTGCATACTTAATTCTTGGTGCATATGGCAATGTGTGTCTCCATAGCCAGGACAATGTGCTCAGCAGTTGTATAAGGGAAGGCATCCCTTACACTCCACCAGCAGTTCAACAACCCTGAATACTAATGCTTTGATTCAATGCCACCTCCTCTTGCATACTTAACTGTTGGTACATATGGCAATGTGTGTCTACATAGCCAAGGAAATGTGCTCAGCACCCATCACCAGGTACAGATCTCCATAACATTGTGCTTTAGTGTCTGTAGGTGTGCTCTTGATGTAGCTTAGTAAAAGGAGGTAAAGGTGCCTACCATAAGATCTGTAATCCTGCCCCAGTTGAGCCATGGCCAAAACAGAGCCACATCTTGAGCCACAATAAAGCAGAAGACAGGGATGATACCAGGTGCAGATTGGCATGTACATGAACAAGAAACCAGTCTAACACAACAAGAAACTAGCTAGCTGAGTATCAAGTGCCAATTACCAAAGTTATTAAGGAAATATAGGAGTAGATACCCATACCAGTAATAAAGACCAATTCAGTGCAACAAAAGTAATGTATGGCCTAATCGTGCTCATAAGAATTAACTATTAATAAGACAAACTACAAATGAAGTCATTATTTCCTTTACAAATCTGGAGTGATTAAAAATTACAGGTACCAAAGTTGTGGAAACCTGTATAATTAAAAACAGATATGTTTCTCAATTAGTATAGACCCTGACTGATGACTGATAGCTCTAAAGAACTGAACATTCACCCAATAAGTACTACTGAGTAACTGGAGATAAGTATACCGATATTGCACTGGGTAGTGTGTAAACAGGCTTTGGTGCCTTTTAACTAGGTACCATATACCAAAATACCCCAATGTATTATCAGGTTCTGTGTATCTACAGTACTGTGCAAAAGCCTTAGTATGAATGCCTTAGAAAATAGACAGGTTAATAGTTTATTTTTATCAATTCCAAATGAATATTAAGTGAAATCAATATTTGGTGTGACCACCCTTTGTCTTAAAAACAGCATTAATTCTTCTAGCTATGCTTTCACACAGTTTGTAAGGAACACGGCAGGTAGTTTGTTCCAAACATCTTGGAGAACTAACCACAGTTCTTCTGTGGCTTTAGGCAGTCTCAGTTGCTTCTCTCTCTTCATGTAATCCCAGACAGACTTTATGTTAAGATCAGGACTCTATGGGGGCCATACCATCACTTCCAGGACTCCTTGATCTTCTTTACGCTGAAGATAGTTCTTATTGACTTTGACCAATGTTTGGGGTCATTATCATGCTACAGAATAAATTTGGGACCAATCAGATGCCTCCCTGATGGTACTGCAGTGGCCGACCACTGCATCTACTGTCCTCAGTGTTGCCCGTTTCTTTGTGCTTCTTCAAAAGAGCTTGGACAGCACATCATGAAACAACCGTCTGCCTTGAAACTTCTGCCTGGGAGAGACCTTTCTGATGCAGTAAAACTAACGTGTGTCTTGTTGCTGTGCTTAGTCTTGCCATGGTGTATGATGTTTGATATTAAACTGTCTTTAGCAACCTCACCTTGTTAGCCGAGTTTGGCTGTTCCTCTCACAGTTTTATTCTTCCTACACAGCTGTTTCTGTTTCATTTAATGATTGTGTTTCAACCTACATATTGAATTGATGATCATTAGCACCTGTTTAGTATAATTGTTTAATCATGCACCTGACAATATGCCTACAAAATCCCGTACTTTATGCAAGTGGTCCTAGAAGACTTTATGCTGTTTTGAAGGCAAAGGTTGGTCACACTAAATATTGATTTGATTTAGATTAGATTATTAATTTGATTAATTTAGATTAAACTATTGATTGATTTAGATTAAACTATTAATTGTTTAATTAATTGTTAATTGTGTTGTCCACCTTATCTTATCACTAAAAAAGAATTCAACAACAAATTGTGGAGTATTTGGGGTCAACCTCCTTTGCTCTCTTCTCATTAACACCTCCAGACAAGTCTAACCCAGAGATAATAACAGCAAAATCTTGAAGGAGCTTGGATCACAGCTCCTTGTGTCTTGCCAGTTAATCACACCAAATTTTGCAGTATTTCTCCCTTCTTCTCCCCCCAGAGTGTCCCATACTCACCTAATACAGAGAACAAACGTCCTGCCCAGAAGACTCCATAAACTATAAGCGTCAACTCCACTTTATTTGTCTATCTTCTCCAGCTCAAAAATTATGTGCTTTCTCTTCCTCTCACACAGAATGGCATGTTGTGATTGAGTCTGAAACCATTTTATATGCCTGCAGAAAAAGAAGAGACTGCCATGTTGTGGGGAGACATTCAGCCTTCTCATTGTTTTCAATAGAATGAACTAGGAAAAAGAGCGGGAGAAGCTGCACTTTTCAATGGAAATTGTTGCACTAGGCGGGAAGTTGCAATTTTCCAGCTGTTTCTTTGTTGAGGTGAAAACTTTTATATATCCTTAATAATAAATTCCCACCATGTTTGCTCATAGGATAATTTCCTGGAAACAATTTCCCAACTCATATGGTGTGTCCTTCTGGAGGAGAGGAACGGCATAGGTGTTTCCTCAAGGGATGGGAGAGAATATTTAAATATTTTAATCAAACTACATTTTAGAGGTATGGAGATTCACAGAGTTTTCTGTGTTTTTATTTAACAGATGAGGTAGCTGTGCAATTGCACAGGGAGTTAAAACACAGCAAGAAAAATGATAAAACCAGCTCTTGCTAGGCACCTAAAGTTCTTTCTAACTTAGGATATGATGACAATAAGCAAAATGTTTACTGTAACATCAAGTTAAGAGCAATTCATCATTAGTAAATTTCAGCTAGTTCCTTTTTAACACAAGAAATACACTGGAAGGTTTTTAATAAATTAAAATGACAATGCGGCTTCTATTGGAATTGGCTACTAAGATTTCTACTGATCACTTAACAACATGTTAAAAAGCCAAGAATGAGTACTGGCCGCTAGAGATGAGGAAAAACATGAATGTAAAAGAGTACAAGGAAAAGGATGGTCCAAATGCAGCAGGTAAAGGAAATATTTCAAAGACTTGAAGGGGAAGGTAGCATGCTGAAGAAGTTGAAAAAGAGATAAGCAAGCCAGAGGATGTGAAAGTGTGGGGAGTTGGCTGGAGGAGATGTAAGAAAATTGAACAGGCAGAGACAATGGGGAGGAGGGAGATGCTGTTAATTAGACAGGGGAGAAGTGAGAGGTGAAGAAAATCTCACATTTTTCAGCTGACTGTCTTGGACCATAATGTTCCGTTAATGACATCTAAAGGAAGGGGCACCATTTATTTTAATGAAATGTAGAACTAAAACAGTTTTTTCAGCTGAAAAGCACCCAATACAAAACTGTTTGTTAAATTGTTAGTAGCATATATGCTACATGTTGTCAAGAAAGAGTACCCTCCAGTATATGGAAAAGCTAAATCTATGGTTACACGGATAACATAAAGTTAGTTATTGTCTCTTTCTTCAAAGATTAGTTATGAGTATATATATCTAATACCAAACCACCAAATGGTCTGGATTCCATTAATATTTTGTTATACTTTACTTTAATTCATAGAGTCATATTAAAGTCTATGAAACATTTGGAGGGCACATGACATTACACAGGTTTCAATTTATCCAAAAGTCTAGATCCAAATTCTAGCACATAAAGTAAAGATAAAATATTGTAAAACTAGCAGGGATGTATCACTGGGATCCTGCTTTGCTCTGGATTTTAAGAAAGACTATAATGATATTTTTTTAAACTATGAATATAAGGCCCTGTAAGGATTCTAATTTGGGCTTTCAAACTAAAGCCCTGGATCTTTTTCTGTGTCCCTTTCTCATTGAAGTCACAAGGACACATATCTGAGATGCTGTTGATCCAGATTGTTGATTGCTTCTCAGTTTGAGTGCCTGATTGCTAAGAGTCATATGCATTATATAGCACCTGACTGATTTCCAATATCTAATCTAGCCTTATATAAAATCATTAATTTCTTAATTTCCTTGGCCAAACCATTGAGGCAAAGTGTGTGTGACTGTGTAGTATTGAAATATTATACAATATTTTTCACAAATTATTTAAAGGAGATCTATCACCCCTATACAAGTGTGTGTTAAATGTTAGTAGGGATGGGTGAAAATTTCTGCCTCAAACTGAAATCAGCGAGAAATGGCACTATCTGCTTGGCAAAAAATTTCCTGCGAAAAGTGCTGATTTTCTGCTTTTTTCACCCAACTCATTCCATTGAAATCAATGGGAACATAGAATTTACATACAACACATAGCAGATATTATTTTATTTCCCAAAGCATAGTATAAAAGGTACACAAGGGTGTCTGTGTTGGTGGAGTGTGGGAAAAGAATCAGTTGATCGGGAGATGATTTTTTGGGGGGGTTGTTTACTGGGATTGGGGAGAGGTAATTAATATAAAATAAATCCTAAATACAAATAAAAACTCCTATAAGACATGGTATAAAACGGATCTGAGGAGGGTGCCTGTGTTGGTGAATGAATTAATCATTTGAACAGGGAACATGTTTTGGGGGGTTCTTGACTGCTATTGGGGGGCAGTTAATAAAAAAAACAAAGAAAATAAAATAAGAAATTTGTATGTAAAGTGATAGAGACAGAAACCCCCTGACATAAGCTGCCACTGGGGTGGACTGATACTTGACTTGACAGAGTATTTTATAGAGGATTATTTGTTAGATGTGTTGTTAGAGGCCCAAGCCCTGAGGAAACACTGATTTGTAGGACGTAGACTTATTAGAGGCACAAGCCCTAAGGACTTAGGCTTGTTAGAAACAACCCCCCAAAAAATACTTTTTTATTTTTTTTTGTAGGACTATGTTTTCATTTATTTTTTATTTATTTTTATTTTAAGTACAAGCCCTGAGAAAAAAATAAAAATGCCCTACTGGCCTAATGCCAGCAGGTCATGTTGGCCAGTGGCCACTGTCAAATGTCCTCCTGAATTGCAACTGCTGTTCCTACTGCTGCTGCTGAGTTGTTTAAGTAGCAGGATGATTAGGCAGCTGAAAGAGAATGGGATCAACAATAGCAGTAACATGGAGGATGAAGGATGAAGGTTCTACATGCCACGACTGGCTCCAGTGATGCTTGGGTGTGTTGTTATTAGAATATATATTTTTTCTCTTGAGAGCAGGAACTGTGGCTCTCATCAGCAACCTCTATGTGCACAGTGTGTGTGGTTAATAACATCTGGGGGCACAACTGTATCCAAACACCATGACACCCAAAACCAAGTACTGACACTGTCACTATACCCCTTGTCCAGAACCCACTAAGGACAATGACAATTTGCTGACAGTTTAATAGCAATGATGCACCCTCCCTGCCACCATCTTGGAATATTCTGTGGGATGGAATCTCCTCAGATGCCGCTTGATGCACTGCTTGCGATTCTCCTCCACCACACTGACATGTGTGGTCAGTGCACCACACAGTATGCAATGGGTAGTGATGAACTGCCACATCCTAACATCAACAGAGTGACTATCATTTAGCAGGGGAGGTAACAATGAACGACGTGGATTGGCAGAAGGTGTAGTTACCCTAGAAGTTGATGGCTAGCTAGTTGTTTCACTCAACATGGAACTTCCAGTCTCTGCCTGGGTGTCTCTATTCTTCTTCCTCTTTGATCTCCACCTTGCCTCTTGTTACCTTTCTGTAGAGTCAGGGGGTACAGCATTGCTTGATTTCTGTGGTGAGTGTTTGTTTTTAACATGTTTGATGTAAATGTCATGGTGTCTGTGTTTCATGTGTGATATCAGGGCGCTTGTGCCAAGGTGTGTTCCCTCCTTTCCTCTTCTCACTGACTTGTCACCAATTGTGCACAGTGCCATTGTTATGACTGCACTGTGCCTGCCCCAACAGAAAAATAGTCCCACACCCATGATGACTTCAGGGGGAAGGGAACAGATGGAGAAGAATGTCTTGTCTTCCACATTCACCTTCATTGTCTGTGGCAGCAGATAATGTTGCTGCTGTTGCTGCTACTGCATCAGATTCAGCAATGCAACTAGGACCAGGAGTATTGCTGGCTCTGGCAAGTGGAACCTGTCCTAGTCCCACATCATTTGTTGATCCCATTCGCACTGTGTCCACGGTGGTCTGTGGCACAATAGCTTGCTCCTCAGCATCCTGCTGCCCTTGCATCTCAGCATCAGAAGGAATTATAGCAGGAGTTAAATTCCTCAAATTCTAAAATGTCACTGCTAGTGGTGGCGCTGGTGATGCCCATCCTCATCCCTGTCTCCCATTCCTTCTCAGTTTCTGCTAAAAAGGCCATCAACGTCTCTTCTACCCCAGCTTCTCCAGCATCACCATCACCACCCCCACTAGTCCCTACGTGCTGTTGCTCTATTCCAGACATCTCACTGCTGTTTGGAGGAGGTGACTAGCAATGTGACAGAGGGTTACCTAATGTCACACTTGCCATTTCCTTTTGTCCTGAAGAAGAAAGCCAACTAGCAGCAGTAGCAGCAGGCACAGGTAGCTGACCTGTGCTCCTGCTGGTGGTGGTATTAATTCTAAGCCTCCTCTCCTCCCCCAACACCAGTTCTAGCTTCTTCAGGATCATGCTCCACCTGGACACTGTAGTGAAGTGAAGGTGAAGAGGACTCCCAGATCCAGAGAAATGGTGTGGGCTCCCTTGACCGCTAATCTGGATGCTCTTAAATGTTTCCCCTACCACTTCGGCTGCTTCACCATTACTCCTATTACTACTAACACCAACCACATCAAGGTCAGCCGCAGATTCTTCCTCCTCACAGTCACTAGTAATATGAGGATTTTGATTACCCCCTCCTACACTCCTAATGCTAACAAGCTTAGTAGTAGTAGTACTAGCACTGGTGGGACTGCTTGGGGATGGAAAGTGTGACTTAGGGTCCCTTGCTGTCACACTTGGCATCATTTTCTCCTTCCTCCCCTCCTAAGTACTACAAGACACACTAGCAGCAGGCAAAGTATTGGTGTCAGCTGGTTCCACACTGGCAGCAGGGGCAGCAGGTCTGGCAGGAGGTACAACACTAGTAGCAGCAGGGGCAGCACGTCTTACATCAGGTACAACACTAGTAGCTGCAGGTACAGCAATGGTGGCACTGGCAGCAGGAGCAGCACATCTAGCGGTAGGTACAACACTAGTGGCAGCACATCTGGCAGCAGGCAAAGGCAACTGACCTTTCCTGCTCTCACTGGTACTACCCTTTTCTCCCTCCCTTCCCATTCCCTTTTCTCTCTCTCTTACCATTAAATTCCCCAAGATCCCTTGGGGTGATTAAGGGGGACTGGACAGCATTGGTTCAGTACAGCTAGTTACTTCCTCCTCCTCCTCCTCTGACTCGGAGGACACATTATAAGGGTCCTTCCAGTTCCTCCTTTTGCGGCTCATAGTGATAGCAGTCACTATAAGCCTCTCCTGCCTCAATTTTACAAAAATATCACAGCAGAACAGCACAGCACGTCTATCTCTCTCTGTAGCTGCTTCTATTGTGTCTGCCTTCCGCAAATACGTCATGTTTTTATAGCAGAAATTCGAAAACAATGTAAATCAATGAGAGAAAACTTTATAGCCATTCAAAAAAATGGTGAAAAATTTTGGCCAATGAGTGAAAAATGTGAAAATTTTAATCACTAGTTTTAAAGCGGATTTTCCTGTGAAAAAGAAAATAACTTGTTTTTCACAAATTTTTTTCAGGAACACGGCGACAACTTTCGCCCATCCCTAAATGTTAGGTTACATAGCAGCTAGATGGATTTCGTTATTATTTTTTTTTTTACCCTATTTGTCTGAAAATTAATGTTTAAAGAGTGCACTTCTGGACAGACTGCGGTTACCAGCTCTGTACCACAGTCTGTCACTCTGCCTCTGCTGCCCTCCCTCTATCCAGCCTCCTCTGATGATGGAGGCTTTCTGCCTGTAAGCTGGAGCAATCTCATTGGCAGAGAGCTTAATTTTCACCCAAATAGGGTTAAAAAAAAATTAATAAAGATATCCACCTAGTCGCTATATAACCTAATATTTAACACACACTTGTATAGGGGTGATAGATCCCCTTTAATATTATTAACTATTATTATTTAATAGATTGTTGTTTGTTGTGAATGACCTAGTTAGATAACATTTTCTTTATCAGATTTTGTTCTGATTTATGGTTTTCCTTTTGAAATGAATATTGTTCCTGTAGCATTTTATTTTGGAGTGTCAGTTACAGTATCATTTTACCTTCTGAAGATACATCTAATATTATTCTGTGATGATAGAATTGTGGTTTCGTCAAAGGAAGAAAGGGAACCAAACTGCCTTATTTTTCTTCTGTTCCTCTGTTTGCAGCAGAATATTGAAAGTTGTAGGTGGAAACACAATTATTATATTTCATGGTATATGAAAACATGTCCTCTGTGATTTGCACTGAATAAAAGTCTGTTCTTTCAAGAAGTGTTCACATTAGTGCATGAATTCTCGAAAGACCTAAGTGTTTGCCTGTTTTAGTCATCATGAACAATACTTTAGAATGACATAGAAGAAGCAACTATTTCTGGCTTATGAAAGTCAGACAATGGGGATTTTGTTTTTTTACATAGTGTTAAAAAGAAGAAGTTAGAGATGACGTAGTTTAATCCCATTACGATCAAATGTTATGCATTGCTTTGGGAAATAATGTGTTGCAAGAATATATTCCTACATGGCAAGATGAAGAGGTGTACTGTCCATTTAGAAATCCATTACTTATGCATTTGAGTGCCAGTGGGGTATGAAATGCATTGCAAAGCAATCAAAGGGTTATGCCATACGCACAATATATTTAGTAAGGACCAAATACAAATTCACATTGATCTGAGCTGTTAACACACTGACTATTAGTGAGCTCTCCAAAGCATTGTTTTGCAGTGCATAGTGGGCCTCATTATCATTCAATGTAAATTACTATGAATATTTTTCCCTTTTTGCTTTGTGCATAAGCCTACAAATGTGTTATAGAAATGCATTTATATAACTAAACATTCTGTTAGCAAGGATGCTTGCATGGACACTTTCAGGATTGACTATCTAATTCAGTCAAAATTAAAAATGATCTACATTTCATAAAAAACACACAGACTTACAGACCAAGTAGAAATGGAGAAATTCTGGGGAAAGCTAATGACATTACTGGAGTGAAATAAAACAATCCTCAAAACAAAGGAATACATTGGAAACCTAGCTAGCATTCAATTGATTAAAACCCCTTTTAAATTAATGAGATTTTTATATGACCCCAAAGGCCTGCAGTATTTACCCTTTGCATGCCATGCTTTTTGGGGCTTAGGCCATTTCTTAGAACCAACATTTTTGATGCCTATGATTCCAATGAGTAATTTTCTAGAAAACAATATACTGTTTTTTTCAGAACAACTTCCTTTTCTCTTGGTACCTCACTTAAAGAACAATTGTATCATGTGACAAGCTATCATGCCATAAATAAAAAAAAATGTAAAAAATTCTTTGTTTTGCTAATATCATACACTATATATCAAAACATTTTGTTGGATTAGAGTTGCAATTATTTTAAAGCCCTGAATCCCCTTTGTACAAAAGTCCCAAATATGTAGTTTGTTACAAATAGTTTTTTTTTTTTTTTTTTAAGAATAAGCCCTGAGAAAAAATAATGCCCACTGGCCTACTTCCAGCATTTCATGTTGTGGTGGCCAATGGCCACTGGCCATTGTCAAATGCCCAATGAAATTGCAGAATTTGCGACTGATGTTCTTGATGCTGCTGCTGAGTTATTTAAACAGCAGGATTATTAGGCAGCTCACAGGGATGTGTTTGTGGTGGTATTGCAAAAACTGACTGCTGCCATGGTTGTTGCAACTTGTGCCATAAATTATGACTGTTTGTAAAGTTAATATGAAAAGTAGTTGTTCTAAACCTATTAACAACACTAAAAGTGACGATGATTTTTCACCATCAAATGCAGGAAAACTATATACCCCATAGTTATTATATCTAGCCTTAAATTTTAAGCAGGAAAAACCAGTAGCCACAAAGTTGCTACTTAGTAGTGTTGAGCGAGCATGCTCGGCCGATGCTCGGATCGGCTCGAGCATCGCTCTGCTCGGCACATGGCGGTACTCGTACAAGTACCGCATGTGCTCGCCCGCCATGTTCGGGTCTCCTCCCCGCACGTTTTGCGGCTGCTGCGCAGCCAATAAACGTGCAGGGAGGCTCTGACATCGGTGTAATGCCAGCAGCCATGTTGGCTGCTGGCATTACACTGATTGGCTGGCCAGAACCCATGGTCGGGTGCTGTATAGCACCTGACCATCGAGTTCGGCTCAGTCTTAGCCAGGGAGAGCTGAGGATAGGAAGGGAAAGGCAGTGTAGGGAGGAAAAAAAACAAAATTGTGAAAAAAAAGAACCAAAAGTCCTTTTTAGGACTACTGTGTGTGGGGGCAGCAGGTTATTTTGTGTGGGGGGAAAAAAAAAAAAAAAAAAAAAAAATATTCTGTTTAGTGTGCAAAGTTGCAGATTAGAGCACATTCTGTTTAGTGTGCACAGTTGCAGATTAGAGCACATTCTGTTTAGTGTGCAAAGTTGCAGATCAGATTAGAGCACATTCTGTTTAGTGTGCAAAGTTGCAGATTAGAGCACATTCTGTTTAGTGTGCAAAGTTGCAGATTAGAGCACATTCTGTTTAGTGTGCAAAGTTGCAGATTAGAGCACATTCTGTTAAGTCTTCAAACTAAAATATCAAAGTCACATATTCCATTCAGTGTGCGTCGCCGCAGTTTAGCAGCACATTCTGTGTACTGTGCAGAGTTGCAGAATAGGAAGAAATACTGTTAAGTCTTCAAACTAAAATATCAAAGTCACATATTCCATTCAGTGTGCTTCGCCGCAGTTTAGCAGCACATTCTGTGTACTGTGCAGAGTTGCAGAATAGGAAGAAATACTGTAAAGTCTTCAAACTAAAATATCAAAGTCACATATTCCATTCAGTGTGCTTCGCTGCAGTTTAGCAGCACATTCTGTGTACTGTGCAGAGTTGCAGAATAGGAAGAAATACTGTTAAGTCTTCAAACTCAAATATCAAAGTCACATATTCCATTCAGTGTGCTTCGCCGCAGTTTAGCAGCACATTCTGTGTACTGTGCAGAGTTGCAGAATAGGAAGAAATACTGTTAAGTCTTCAAACTCAAATATCAAAGTCACATATTCCATTCAGTGTGCTTTGCCGCAGTTTAGCAGCACATTCTGTGTAGTGTGCAGAGTTGCAGAATAGGAAGAAATACTGTTAAGTTTTCAAACTCAAATATTTAAGTCACATATTCCATTCAGTGTGTGTCACCGCCGTTTAGCAGCCTATTCTGTGTACTCTGCACAGTTGCAGACTAGGAAGAAATACTGTTAAGTTTTCAAACTCAAATATTAAAGTCACATTTTCCATTCAGTGTGTGTCACCGCAGTTTAGCAGCCTATTCTGTGTACTCTGCACAGTTGCAGAATAGGAAGAAATACTGTTAAGTTTTCAAACTCAAATATTAAAGTCACATATTCCATTCAGTGTGTGTCACCGCCGTTTAGCAGCCTATTCTGTGTACTCTGCACAGTTGCAGACTAGGAAGAAATACTGTTAAGTTTTCAAACTCAAATATTAAAGTCACATATTCCATTCAGTGTGTGTCACCGCCGTTTAGCAGCCTATTCTGTGTACTCTGCACAGTTGCAGACTAGGAAGAAATACTGTTAAGTTTTCAAACTCAAATATTAAAGTCACATATTCCATTCAGTGTGTGTCACCGCCGTTTAGCAGCCTATTCTGTGTACTCTGCACAGTTGCAGAATAGTAAGAAATACTGTTAAGTTTTCAAACTCAAATATTAAAGTCACATATTCCATTCAGTGTGTGTCACCGCCGTTTAGCAGCCTATTCTGTGTACTCTGCACAGTTGCAGACTAGGAAGAAATACTGTTAAGTTTTCAAACTCAAATATTAAAGTCACATATTCCATTCAGTGTGTGTCACCGCCGTTTAGCAGCCTATTCTGTGTACTCTGCAAAGTTGCAGAATAGGAAGAAATACTGTTAAGTTTTCAAACTCAAATATTAAAGTCACATATTCCATTCAGTGTGTGTCACCGCAGTTTAGCAGCCTATTCTGTGTACTCTGCACAGTTGCAGACTAGGAAGAAATACTGTTAAGTTTTCAAACTCAAATATTAAAGTCACATATTCCATTCAGTGTGTGTCACCGCCGTTTAGCAGCCTATTCTGTGTACTCTGCACAGTTGCAGAATAGTAAGAAATACTGTTAAGTTTTCAAACTCAAATATTAAAGTCACATATTCCATTCAGTGTGTGTCACCGCCGTTTAGCAGCCTATTCTGTGTACTCTGCACAGTTGCAGACTAGGAAGAAATACTGTTAAGTTTTCAAACTCAAATATTAAAGTCACATATTCCATTCAGTGTGTGTCACCGCCGTTTAGCAGCCTATTCTGTGTACTCTGCACAGTTGCAGAATAGGAAGAAATACTGTTAAGTTTTCAAACTCAAATATTAAAGTCACATATTCCATTCAGTGTGTGTCACCGCAGTTTAGCAGCCTATTCTGTGTACTCTGCACAGTTGCAGACTAGGAAGAAATACTGTTAAGTTTTCAAACTCAAATATTAAAGTCACATATTCCATTCAGTGTGTGTCACCGCCGTTTAGCAGCCTATTCTGTGTACTCTGCACAGTTGCAGAATAGTAAGAAATACTGTTAAGTTTTCAAACTCAAATATTAAAGTCACATATTCCATTCAGTGTGTGTCACCGCCGTTTAGCAGCCTATTCTGTGTACTCTGCACAGTTGCAGAATAGTAAGAAATACTGTTAAGTTTTCAAACTCAAATATTAAAGTCACATATTCCATTCAGTGTGTGTCACCGCAGTTTAGCAGCCTATTCTGTGTACTCTGCACAGTTGCAGAATAGGAAGAAATACTGTTAAGTTTTCAAACTCAAATATTAAAGTCACATTTTCCATTCAGTGTGTGTCACCGCAGTTTAGCAGCCTATTCTGTGTACTCTGCACAGTTGCAGAATAGGAAGAAATACTGTTAAGTTTTCAAACTCAAATATTAAAGTCACATATTCCATTCAGTGTGTGTCACCGCAGTTTAGCAGCCTATTCTGTGTACTCTGCACAGTTGCAGAATAGGAAGAAATACTGTTAAGTTTTCAAACTCAAATATTAAAGTCACATTTTCCATTCAGTGTGTGTCACCGCAGTTTAGCAGCCTATTCTGTGTACTCTGCACAGTTGCAGAATAGGAAGAAATACTGTTAAGTTTTCAAACTCAAATATTAAAGTCACATATTCCGTGTAAGATGAAGAAGGCGGGTAAAAAGGGACGGGGAAGTGGACGTGATCCTGATAGTTCAGGGCGCGGGTCAGGACGCGGAGAAACTGTGCCTGGTGCCAGAGCACAAGAAAGAAAGACATCCACCATACCTAGCTTCATGTGTAATTTTACAGGGCGTCGCAGGACATCACTCTCGAGGTCCGACCACTGCGAACAGGTGGTCGGTTGGATGACAGCTGATACTGCTTCCAGTCGGTTAAGCACCACCCTGTCTTCCACCAAGTCCACTCTCAGTAGCCAAGAGTCTGGTCAACATAATCCTCACTCTGATCATCCTTCCTCCCACCATACACGGTCTGGTCAAAGAAGTGATCCCACACTGGGATATAGTGAGGAGCTCGTCTCATCACCAATCCTTCATTTGACCCTCTCTCCAAGCACGCTTGCAGAGGAACATGACATCTTGTGCCCTGATTCACAACCTCTAGAGGCTACCCAATCACAAGAAGATGACAGATGTGAACGGCATTTAAGGTCAAAGGAAGTAGTGGATGATGATGATGATGATGAGACACAGTTGCCATTAAATCAACCACTATTTCCGTCTCAAGACCTTGTTGAGGAGAATGTTATACAGTTGTCAATGACTGAGTATGTGGTGGGATCAAGACTTGAGGAGGATGATCAGAGTGAGGAAGTGGAGGAGGACTTGGTGGACGATGAGGTGACTGACCCCACCTGGGAAGGTGTAGAGCCGAGCGATGACAGCAGTCCTGAGGGTGAGCCATCTGCAGCACCGCAACAGGCTGGAAGAGGCAGTGGTGTGGCTACAGAAAGAAGGCGGACCGCACCAAACCGGCCCGCAAATGTTCCACGGAGCACCCCCTTGCGTAAATCTACCTTGCCAAAGGGTAGGTGTTCCGCGGTATGGCGTTTTTTTAAGGAAAGTGCGGACGACAAAAGAATTGTAGTTTGCAACCTGTGCCACACCAGAATGAGCCGAGGCATGAACACTAGAAACCTCACCACCACCAGCATGATCCGACACATGGCATCCAAGCACCGTAGTAAGTGGGAGGAACGCCTGGATCACCCATCTGTGTCTGCAGGCCACACCACTGCCTCCTCTTCCCCTGTTTTCGGTGCCGGCCAATCGCCTGTCGAAGGCGCAGGCCCGCATACCTCCCGCCCTGCACCTGTACCATCTGAAGCACCATCAGCGACCACATCCACTTCCCTGTCCCAGCACAGCGTCCAAATGTCGTTACCCCAGGCATTTGAGCGCAAGAGAAAGTACCCAGCCACCCACCCACAGGCCATAGCACTAACCTCACACCTTTCAAAATTACTGGCCATCGAAATGCTGCCATTTAGGCTTGTGGACACTGAGTCCTTCCGCAGCCTGATGGCAGCAGCTGTCCCTCGGTACGCGGTCCCCAGCCGCCACTACTTTTCCCGGTGTGCCATCCCCGCATTACACCACCATGTGTCCCGTAACATCACCCGTGCCCTGACCAACGCAGTTACTGGGAAGGTCTACTTAACGACTGACACATGGACAAGTGCTTGTGGCCAGGGACGCTACATTTCCCTGACGGCACACTGGGTGAATGTCGTGGAGGCTGGGAGCGACTCGGACCCTGGGATGGCACGGGTGCTACCCACGCCGAGGATTGCGGGCCCTACCTCCATCAGGGTTTCCGCCAGCACCTACGTTATTGGCTCCTCCTCCTCCGTTTCCACCTCCGAATTCTCTACACGCAGCGCCACTCCCCCATCAGCCAGTAGCTGGAAGCAGTGTAGCACTGCAGTGGGGAAGCGTCAACAGGCCGTGCTGAAGCTGATCTGCCTTGGGGACAAACAGCACACGGCCTCAGAGCTGTTGCAGGGGATTAGTCACCAGACCGAGCAGTGGCTCTCGCCACTCAACCTGCAACCAGGCATGGTTGTGTGTGATAATGGGCGTAACTTGGTGGCGGCTTTGGAGCTCGGCAAGCTCACACACGTACCATGCCTAGCGCATGTATTTAATTTAGTGGTGCAGCGATTTCTAAAAACCTACCCCAATGTGCATGATCTCTTGACCAAGGTGCGCCGCGTGTGTGCACATTTCCGTAAGTCATCTACAGCTTCGGCCGGCCTGTTGAAGCTGCAGCAGCGCTTACAATTGCCAGCTCACCGGCTGCTGTGTGACGTGAGCACGCGCTGGAACTCCACCTTCCATATGTTGGCCCGGCTTTGTGAGCAGCAGAGGGCAGTAGTGGAGTACCAGCTGTTACACTGTCGTCGCCTCTCCGTTCAACTTCCTGTAATCAGAAGTGAGGAGTGGGAATGGATGTCAGACCTCTGTGAGGTTTTACGCAATTTTGAGGAATCGACACAGATGGTGAGCGGCGATAACGCTATTATCAGTGTAACCATCCCACTTCTGTGTCTACTGAAACGCTCGCTGCTCACAATTAAAACCGACGCTTTGCATGTGGAAGAGGTGGAAATGGGGGAGGAAGAGCTTACACA
This sequence comes from Rhinophrynus dorsalis, assembly GCA_037306005.1. NCBI lineage: Eukaryota > Metazoa > Chordata > Amphibia > Anura > Rhinophrynidae > Rhinophrynus > Rhinophrynus dorsalis. The sequence goes on along the minus strand of CM074720.1, from coordinate 485,539,166 downwards.
AGGTGATAGCCAGAGCACCCTCACTTCGTCTTCTCAGCGACAATTGGAGGAGGCGGAGGAGGAGGAGGAGGAGGAGGAGGAGGAAGACACGGTTGCCTCCGCTACAGAGGGTAGCCATGGAACTTTAGTTCCATCTCTTCAGAGTGGGTGGGCAGAAGAGGAGGAAGAGGATGAGGATATTGAGAGTCATCCTCCTGGTGAGGACAGCGAAATCTTGACTGTTGGTACTCTGGCACACATGGCTGACTTTATGTTAGGCTGCCTTTCCCGTGACCCACGCGTTATACGCATTTTAAACAACACGGATTACTGGGTGTTCACCCTTCTGGACCCCCGCTACAAAGAGAATTTCTCATCTCTCATTCCTCCGGTGGAGAGGACAAGCAAAATGGTGCAATACCAGAAGGTTCTTGTTGAAAAATTGCTCCAAAATTTTCCATCTGACAACGCTGGCGGCAGAGTACGTGCTACCTTGGCCAACCGAGAAGGGGAGAAAAGGGGAGCACACAGCAGTTCCGAGAAAGGCAGGGCAACACTCTCCAAGGCGTGGGACACCTTCATGACACCCCGCCAGCACCCTCACCCTGATGCGCAGCCTAGTGTCACAAGGAGGGAAAAGTTTTGGAAGATGGTGAAGGAGTACGTAGCAGACCGTGTCAGCATCCTCAATGATCCCTCTGTGCCTTACAACTACTGGGTGTCCAAGCTGGACACGTGGTATGAACTGGCACTCTACGCCTTGGAGGTGCTGGCCTGCCCTGCCGCCAGCGTTCTGTCTGAGCGGGTATTTAGTACTGCTGGTGGCATCATAACAGATAAGCGTATCCGCCTTTCCACCGACAATGCTGATAGGTTGACACTTATAAAAATGAACAAGGCCTGGATTTCCCCTGACTTCTCCACTCCACTGGAGGAAAGCCCCGGGGGAACATAAACTCACTTTATATATGTTATTTACAATGATGTGAATACTCTGTATTCCCATTCACCCCTTCCACCCAAAAAATGGGTATATGGTTGACTCTTAATCTTCTCATCCTCCTCCTCCTCTTCCATATGCCCTGGGATATAATTTTTATATAGGGCCAGCTCACCAGCTGGCCCTGTGCTATAATTTTTATATAGGGCCAGCTCACCAGCGGGCCCTGTGATATAATTTTTATATAGGGCCAGCTCACCAGCGGGCCCTGTTTGACAATTTTTATATAGGTCAGCTCACCAGCGGGCCTTCTCATATAATGTTTTATTGGGTCAGCTCTCTAGCGGGCCCTCTCATATAATGTTTTATAGCGTCAGCTCACTAGCGGGCCTTCGCATATAATGTTTAGGATGGTCAGCTCTGCAGCAGACCCTTACCCATAATGTTTTAAATGGTCAGCTCAGCGCACTTTTCCCTCTTAATCATGGCCTCAGTTCAATAAAATCAAGGAAATTTTTGGGAGAATTTGCCTCTGCGCACGTTTCCCTCTTAATCATGGCCTCCGTTCTGAAAATCAAGGAAATTTTTGGGAGAATTTGCCTCTGCGCACGTTTCCCTCTTAATCATGGCCTCAGTTCTGAAAATCAAGGAAATTTTTGGGAGAATTTGCCTCTGTGCACGTTTCCCTCTTAATCATGGCCTCAGTTCTAAAAATCAAGGAAATTTTTGGGAGAATTTGCCTCTGCGCACGTTTCCCTCTTAATCATGGCCTCAGTTTAGAAAAATCGAGGAAATTTTTGGGAGAATTTGCAGATGATATACAAGTAAATATACAGCAAATACTGTTTGGTAACAATTTTTCGCCTAAAGTCGTTTTTATTTTCCTTTTTGTGTGTTTTACGGTCAGTCTGTAAAAATGGCGTACTACGGGCGAAAGATCGTTCCCAGCAGCGATGTTGGAGTCCAAGATGCATCCAGACATCCTCCCTATGCTGTCCCTGAACCATTTCTGTGGTGTTTCCATCCTTTTCTGCCATTTTCCTATGGACCAGGCACCCTCCCCTCATCAGAGCAGGGGGTGCCTGGTGTAATGCTCGAGTCCTCCCATTGACTTCAATGGGGCTCGGGTGCTCGGCCGAGCACTCGAGCCTCAGGGGGTGCTCGGTCAGAGCACCCGAACACCCGAGCATTGGGGTGCTCGCTCATCACTACTACTTAGTAGTTCATAGCATAGATAGCAATATATTTTATTTAGGGTTGATCTTTTTCTGACTAGCTAAATCTCATGTATATGTCTATACATCTACTTCACATAATAGATAAGATGTTAAAGGGATAGTAATACTTCATTTTAACTTATTTTATTTTGTAGGCATTAAAAAAACATGAAGAATGATATAAGTCTTATCTCTGAAACCTTTATGGTTTAAGAGATATTCACAAACAAAGTATCCCCCCCCTGTTCAACCAAATCAGAAGGGAGGTGCCCATGTAGACCACAGAGAGGGACAATCTTCAATAAAGATAATGGAAAAAGCTGAAAAACTTGTCAAGGGGGGAAGGGCTTTCATTGTTTTCATATAAAGAAAATTGTCCCCTTCTGTTATCTGTCCTGTCATACAACCTGATCCACATGTGAGAAGAGATGGCTTACACTAGGTAAAAGGGGCGGGGAGGGGAACTTTGCTTGTGAATATCTCATAAACCATAAAGGTTTGAGACATAAGACTTATATCATTCTTCGTGTTTTTTTAATGCCTACAAAATAAAATAAAGTTAAAACGAAGTGTTACTATCCCTTTAAGCTAAAGCCTCATTTAACGCTTTAGGTCTCATGCAATTTAACATAAAGATCCAATGGAGTTCACATTTCAATATTTTGAATGATTAAAACAGCTCTAGCATCCAAGAGGTTGATCTCCATTTAATATTTGTCATCAATTCTCAAACATTTACTAATTTAACTTTTACATAAATTGAAATATATTATAGATATTTAGTATATTTTACTTAAAACTGTCACCCACAGTTTTTAATTTTTCTCTGGAGCTATTGTTTCCTCTGTTTGCCTCGGTGTTCTGGAGAGCAGCCAAGGCTAGAATTAGTATTTGATTGTGGTTCCTCCACCAATTATGCCTTTACTGAGAAGCACAGGAAATCTACCTGTAAAGAAATGTAGTCAACAAGGCAGAGTTTTGGTGAATAATACATTATGTGAGTAGGTAGAAGGTCAACTGACTTGCAGAGCATGGTGAATATGCAGAGAGAGCTTGTGAGAAGAGGCTGAGACTGAATCACATAGAGTTTAGATTGCCTATTTATAGACTTATGAAAGCATAAAGATAGACAGACATGTAGAGAATCATGTAATCACTCAACAGATAATATATCATGCACAGAAACTGATAGACACAGAGTGCAGGGAATTATTTATATGCACAGTCTGATATACTCATAGATTCTGAAGACCATTGTGACTGATGCACAGATACATATAGAAAAATGAGGTGCATTTGAGTTAGACTAATGTTCTCAAACAGTATCTGAGGCACTGTGTACAAAAACTGATACTCATGCAGTGCACATGCAGTTAACTGGTCACAGTGAGTGATGATTTTTCAGAAATTCACTGATACTGCACTCAATGCTGGGAGTGAAGCAAGCTCAGACACAGGTGTACACAGAGACAGGTCTGCATAGACTGATTCACATGGTGCTGAGTATTATATTGCAATGCTCTGTACATATATCTGTCTTTCCTTCATCTGCTTCAGCAGTAATAGGTAAACAGTTCCCTCAGAAAGAATTTTCAACATGAATCCTATATGCTAGTAATAAACTCTTTTCTCCTTACAGAGAAGTTGAGTTTCTAGATAAACTGATAATAAACATGGACTGTTTTAATGCTGACAAGTACCTCTTTATTAGTAAAACACACCACACTTTATAATGCTGATGATATCAATATACTAATATTAAGTATACAGACCATGCTGTTCTGTATATTGAGTGTATGTACACTATTAATCAACGTTATAGATTATGTAATTATTGTTTCAAAGGGGAGATGGAGTAAAAACTAATGGATTAAATACACTTTGTTCGTGTATGTATGCATATATTTTCAAAAATAAGACATAAAGCAAGGTAATTATGGACTACTTATGTACTAAGGTAAAAGTTATGAAGAGCTAAACATGCACATTTCACCACTGCAGTCCTTAAATTATAGTGGCATAATTGAAAATATCACAAGCGATTAAAATGTCCCATTGCTAAATGAATTATTACCCTTTTTAAATGAAGATGACTTGATGCGTAATGTGGAGAGATACAACAGAATAAGGGTCGTGATGTCCCAGTACTTAAGGGATCCAAATGCTCAGTGATCTAATACAAGATAAAACACCATGACACATTGAAGTTTTTTTTATTTAGTTATTTATTCGTATCTCAAAAAAGGGTAATTATTTGAAAAAAAATTATTTATTAAGACATTTATATCCTTTCTCTCAAGTAATGATCAGAAACATATATCCTATCCACCCTCGCCTAAAATTTGCACATTTCAAAAAACAATTGGTATAAACATGGGTATCAACCATCCATCAAACCACTTTAATATAAAAGATATCTCTCTCAGACCCCTGGTAAATAAAAGGAAAATAAACTACAATTAGTGAGATGGTCAAAGTTTCTATAAAAAGAAAAAAAGCATAATTAGTAGGAAGTGACAGGCAAATATAATCGTTAGACAATAATCACAGAAGCTGCGAGATCCATTTTATAGCTGTCAGACATTAATGAGGCATCAACCAAGAGAAAGCTGTGGAAGACATAATTCATGCAAGCAATACAGACCAATGAACAAAGCTCATCCATATGTTCCACAAGCAGTGGAAATAACTCCACATTATCTAGTTGGTCTTCTAATACATTCCCTGCATAAATGACTACATACTTGACCGTAACCTACAATAAGAGTCATATAAAAATAGAACATAATATAACAGAATTCACTGATATTTCCATTTTCTTTTCTGTTTTTAATTATTACAAAGTTATTATTTTAATGTTGTCAGTTTTATTATGCTTTCAATAAATGTACCGATATAATAAGAACAGACCAACACAAATAAATTCATAAACAAAGTTAAAAAATACTAATATTACAAAAAAGAGTTGATGGATCAGTAATTCACAAGGGATACCTATAAGAAGAGAGAGAAATGGGAAATGGATTTACAGAGCATGTGAATGAGGCCAAGAATTTCAGAATTAAAGTGGACCTGTCACCTTAAAGTGGATCCATCACCAAATATATATTCTTGTTTATCTTATGGATAATTCAAATCTGCCTATTTATTGTACCAGACAGTTTTCTGCAAACTAAGTAGCTTTTAAGAACTTAAGCTTCATATATTGCACACTAATCAATTCTGCTCTACAAAAAATGTATGCTTTCACTGTTATTAGAAATGTTTCAGTGTGTGAGCTCTGTATACATACATTTATAATACAGGATGTGGTAATATTGGCTCGGAACAGAAACCACTTAGCATAATGTGCCACACTTTGCCAGGAACACATAAAGGTTAATGTCACAAAAACTATTTATATTGCAAACAAGTGGCTACCAAAACACATAGACAGTAGGGATGAGCGAGCACCCCGATGCTCGGGTGCTCGGGTGCTCTGACCGAGCACCCCCTGATGCTCGAGTGCTCGGCCGAGCACCCGAGCCCCATTCAAATGAATGGGAGCACTCGAGCATTAAACCAGGCACCCCCTGCTCTGATGAGCGGAGGGTGCCTGGTCAATGTCCCCCTTCATCTCCGCTATGCCCCTCTTCCACAATGTCCCCCTTCATCTCCTCTATGCCATAGAGGAGATGAAGGGGGACATTGTGGAAGAGGGGCATAGCGGAGATGAAGGGGGACATTGTGGAAGAGGGGCATAGACTCTATGCCCCTCTTCCACAATGTCCCCCTTCATCTCCGCTATGCCCCTCTTCCACAATGTCCCCCTTCATCTCCTCTATGGCATAGGAGATGAAGGGGCACATTGTGGAAGAGGGGCATAGCGGAGATGAAGGGGGACATTGTGGAAGACGGGCATAGCGGAGATGAAGGGGGACATTGTGGAAGAGGGGCATAGAGTCTATGCCCCTCTTCCACAATGTCCCCCTTCATCTCCGCAATGCCCCCTTCATCTCCGCAATGCCCCCGTACCTCCATTCCCTGGTGGTCCAGCGGAGCGTCTTCGGATCTGTGCCTCTTCCGGCACAGATCCTCTTCACCCGAACATGTCGGGCGAGCACATGGCGGTACTCGTACGAGTACCGCCATGTGCCGAGCAGAGCGATGCTCGAGCCGATCCGAGCATCGGCCGAGCACGCTCGCTCAACACTAATAGACAGTCCTAATTTCTCTTTAAAATTAACTAAACACATCTGTTCCTCTAAACATATCAAGTATTAAGATGAAGCTCAGAATAACCAGTAAATGCAGAGCATTTGTTCATTCTCAGTAAAATATCACATATAAAGTGATAGAGACAGGAACCCCCTGACATAAGCTGCCACTGGGGTTGACTGGTACTTGACTTGATAGAGTATTTTGTAGAGGATTTGTTAGATTTGTTGTGAGGAAACACTGACTTGTAGGACTTAGACTTATTAGAGGCATAAGCCCTGAAGAAACATTGATTTGTCGGATTTGTTAGAAACAAACACCCAAAAATAGTTTATTTTATTGTAGGACTATGGGTTTTTTATTTATATATATATATGTTTTAAAGCACAAGCCCTGAGAAAAAAACGCCCTACTGGCCTAGTGCCAGCAGGTCATGTCCTGTTGGCCACTGGCCATTGTCAAATGCCCTGATGTAGATTTTGCGACTGCTGTTCTTTATGCTGCTGCTGCTAAGTTGTTTAGCAGCAGAATGATTAGGCAGCTCAAAGGGAATGGGATCAACAACAGCAGTAACATGGGTGATGGATGATGAAGGGTCCACTTGCCACAACTAGCTCCAGTGATGCACCTGAGGCAGTAGCAGCACAATAAGTAGCCCCCAGTCTATGTGGAGAAAAGAAGAAGTTGGCCAGTAATTCTTCTTCACCTGTCCCTGCTCCAAAATCATGGGTGTGTTGTTACTAGAATATAATTTTTTCCCTTGAGAGCAGGAACTGTGGCTCTCATCAACAACTGCATGTTGTGCACCTTGGGGCACAACTGTATCCAAACACCATGACACCCGAAACCAAGTACTGCCATTGTCACTATACCCCTTGTCCAGACCCCGCTAAGGACACATGACAACTTGCTGACAGTTTAATAGTAATGATGAACCCTCCCTGCCGCCATTGTTGCATATTCTGTGGGAAAGAATCTCCTCAGATGCAGCTTGCTGTCCTGCTTGTGATTCTCCTCCACCACACTGTCATGTATGGTCACTGATCAGTGTACCACACAATGTGCAATGGGTTGACATGAACTACAACATCCTAACATCTACAGAGTGGCTATCATTTGGCAGAGGAGGTAATGATGAATGAGGTGGATTGGCAGAAGATGTAATTACCCTACAGGAAGAAGGTGGTGTGAGCTAGTTGTTTTGCTCAGTCTCTGCCTGGGTTTCTCTATTCTTCCTCCTCTTTGCTCTCCGCTTTGCCTCTTGTTGCCTTTCTGGAGAGTCAGTGGGTACACCAACAGCTGTGCTTGATTTCTGTGGTGAGTGTTTGACCTTGACTTGTTTCACATATTATCTTCCTATTATCAGGAAGGCTGTGCCAAGGTGTGTTCCCTCCTTTCCCCTTCTCAACGATTTGTCACAAATTGTGCACAGTGCTGTTGGTGATAATGACTGCACTGTGCCTGCCCCAAGACAAAAATAGTCCCACACCTATGACTTCAGGGGGTAGGGAACAGGTGGAGAAGAATGGCCTCTTTCTTCTTGTCCTCCACATGCACCTTCACTGTCTTTGGTAGGGATGGGCGAAAATGTTCGCCTCAAACTGAGATCGGCGAAAAATGTCACTTTCCAATTGGCAAAAAATTTCCTGTGAAAAGCAAAATTTTTTCTGCTTTTTCCTACTTTTTTTCGCCTAGCTCATTGCGTTGAAATCAATAGGTAGAAAAAATGTTCTCCACCTCACAAAAGTTTTCTACAGCCATATAAAAAATTGTCAGGCTCTCATAGCAGCCATTCTGTGCTTGTGAAAGGAGAGAGCAGCATGTTTGTGAACTAGAGAAGATAGGCAAATAAAGGGAAATTGAGGCTTAGTTTTAGGGAATCACTTAGGTAGGACATTTTTTCTGTAGTAGTGGTAGTCTAGGGGGAACAATGGGGATAAGAAGGGAGGAAGGAGGTTGACCCAAAATACCCCAAAATTTGGTGTGACTGGCAAGACACAGGCAGCTGGGATCCAAATTGCTTGTTGATTTTACTTGTATTTTATTTCTCTGTACTGGGGAAGTCTGGGGAAAGAAGATGTTGATTTTGTTTTTTTGGACTAACTGTGATAAGATATGGTGGACAACTTAAAAATAAATACATAAATAAATAAGAAAAAACATAAATAATTATACAAATAAATATTTTAGACAGCTGACTGGGAGCCTGATGTGAGCTCTGTAACTGAGGCAGACTTGATAGACAGAAGATGACATTGAGAATTTTGTTGAGGGCCAAGGCAACACATCACACTCCATCAATTTTGAGTAAAAAGACATACAGTAGTTGAGTAATGTCTAGCAAATGCACAAGTGAGTGGGGGAAAGATGGAGCATGTGCAGGGTCATGGGTGTAAAGTGTTAGTACAAAAACTGACTGCAGTAATCATTGCTGCAACATGTGCAAAAAATGATGATGATCCCTCTCCTCCCAGGGTGGATGCAGTTTGTCAAGGTTCCACCAATCACACCACACCAGTCCTCTACCACCAATTCTGTACACATTTACCACATTGTAAGTTGTACTTTATTTTTTTTTAATCACTTGACAGCATCATTAATATGTGCCAGTGTCACTTAAGCAGGAAGTAAGTGTTGTGAGCAAAGGACAAAGGCACTCTGCATGCTAACACATTTTTCAAGGTATTTGTTGCTGTAGGACTCACAGCTTTGACTTTCAGCTACTTATTTCTCCACTACAGCCCTCAGAAGAAGTAATATTGTGCTGGGAAATGTTATACCATATTAAACATAGGAAAAATGTGTTGGAATAGGAGAAAAATATGTTAGAATAGGAGAAAAATGTGTTAGCATGTGTTAGAATAGGAGCAAAATGTGTTCGAAAAGGAAAATAATGTGTTAGAATAGGAGAAATATGTGTTAGAGTAGGAGAAAAATGTGTTGAATAGGCGAAAAATGTGTTAGACTAAGTGAAAAATGTGTTAGAATAGGAGAATAATGTGTTGGAATAGGCGAAAAGGAGGAAAATTTTGCAATGGAGAAAAAGAGAAAACGTTCTCGAAAAAGCAAAAAATCTTCAGTTTTTCGCAAAAAGTCATGCAGAAAATTTTTCATACTTTTTGTCCACCGCTAGTCTTCGGCAGAGGATGATGTTGCTGCTGTTGCTGCTACTACCTCAGAATCAGCACTGCAACTAGGACCAAGATTATTGCTGCTGCTGGCAAGTGTAACCTGTCTTAGTCACAGATTACATGTTGATCCCATTCTCACTGTGTCCATGGTGGTCTTTGGCACACTAGCCTAATCCTCAGCATTCTGCTGCCTTGCAATTCAGCTGCAGCAGCAGGAATTAGAGCAGTTGCAAATTCCAAATGCTCACTGCTAGTGGTGTTGCTGATCCATCCTCATCCCTGTCTCCCATTCCTTCTCAGTTTCTGATAAAAAGCCAACAATGTTTCTTCCACCCCAGCTTCTCCACCATCATCATCATCACCACCACCACTCTCCCCTAAGTGCCGCTGCTGCCCTATTGCAGACATCTCTCTGCCGGTTGGAGTAGGTGATGAGAAATATGAGTGACGGTCCCCTAATGTCAAACTTGCCATTTCTTTTTGACCTGAAGAAGGCAGACTGCCAGCATTAGCAGCAGGCACAGACAGTTGATCTGTGCCCCTAGTGGTGGTGGTATTATTGTGGTGGAAACAATTCTGCTTTGTTCAGGATCATGTTCCACATGGACAATGCAGTGTGGGGAAGGGGAGTCCTAGGGTCAGGGGAATGGTGTAGGCTTCCTTGTTAGCTAGTCTGGATACTCTCAATTGCTTCCCCTACCACTCTCCTAACACTAGTCCCACCGGCTACTTCACCATCACTGTTACTACTACTACTAACACCAGCAACATCAGTTTCAGCCCCTGAGTCTTCCTCCTCACAGTCAGTATTAAAATACAGATAACCCCTCCTTCACTCCTAATGCTAACAAGCTGCTGGACCTTGTTAGTAGTAGTACTAGCAGAGGTGGGACTGCTTGGGGATGGCAAGTTTGACTTAGAGTCTCCCGCTGTCACACTTGGCACCATCTTCTCCTTTACCCCCTTCTGAGTACTACAAGACACCCTGACAGCAGGCACAGTACTAGTGGCAGCAGGTTTAGCACTGGCAGCAGGTACAGCACTGGTGGCAGCAGGTCTGACAGCAGACAGTACTGGTGGCAGCAGGTTCAGCACTGGCAACAGGCACAGCACTGGTGGCAGGAGGGGCAGCACGTCTAACTGCAAGTCCAGACAGCTGACCTGTTCTGCTCTCACTACTACCCTTTTCTTCCTCCCATGACATTAATTTCCCAAAGATTCCCAGGGGTAATTTAGGGGGACTGGCCAGCATTGCTTCTGTAGTGTTCACTTCCTCCTCAGACTCAGACTCAGTGGACACATAATGGTCCTTCCAATTCCTCCTTTTATTACTTTTAAACTTTATCATAGTGATAGCAGTCACTATGAGCCTCTCCTTCCTCAATTTTGCATAAAGATCACAGCACAACACGTCTAATTTGCTTCCTGGAATACGTCACGTGAACGTCAAGTGAAAAGGTGAAGAACACCTAAATCAATGGGTGGAAACTTTGTAGCCATTGAAAAAATGGTGAAGAATTTTGGCCAATGGGCTAAAATGCTAAGATTTTAATCTTTGTTTTTTAAAGCGGATTTTCCAGCCAATAAGCGGACAACAACGTGGTTTTCCTTGATTTTTTTCATGGAAACACGGCAAGACCTTTCGCCAACCCCTAGAGTCAGTCCCATACAGATTTGCCAGTGCCACCAGCACCACAAATATTAAAATGCAGCCCTGAGACATATTAATTATTTTCTGTTATGACAACATGGAAATTGTTGTTGCTGATGCTGAAGGTATAATGCTTTTGTTGCAGTTTCACAATGCATTGTAGTAGTTTTGATCCTACATTCTTTTCTCTCATCCTACAAAATTCAATCTTCCATTCAATCTATAAAGGTTATATGTTTTCACAGAATCAAATTCCTTAGAGTGCTGCTGCTCACACCTTGACACAAATGCAGAAATTTTGTTGGAACCCTGTTTTTTAAAGCAGGGATCCAGCAATGAAGCAAGAATGTATTCCTTATTGCTTTTAAAAGAGACTATACAAGGTCTTGGATCATGCTCAAAACATGTCATTTCCAAGCTAGTTCTTGTCTGTGTTTCTATTGTAAGAATCATCACTTATTCATCAGTTATAATTTTTTTATTGGACAGTGATAAGACAGGGTGGACAACTTAATAAATACAAAAAAAGAAAAAAGACAAAATAAAAAAAACAATAAAGAAATAAAGAACGAAATATTTAGGTGACGGTGACAGACAGATGACTGGGCTTAGGCAAGAGATCATACTCCATCAGTTGTGTTGTGTAGAGTAAAAATACAATAGGTGAGCAATGTCTAGCAAATGTGCAAGGTGCAGGGGGAGGGGGAAGGGTGGAGCATTGCAGGGATGTGAGAGTAAAGTAGTAGTTCAAAAACTGACTGTAGCAATGGTTGCTGCAGAGTGTGCAATCAATGATGATGATCCCTCTCCTACAAGAGAGGATGCAGTTTGTCAAGGTCCCACCAAAACTTCCAACACCACCAGTGCCAGTAGAAATAAAGAACCATATAAGAAGAACACTGAAGACGACATCAAGTTGCATTCAAGTGCTGATGATGCTGGCAATAGCATAATAGAGGAAGGTGTAACAGCTGAACTGCCTGCTGCATTAGATAGTGAGACAAACAAGCACCAAAACACTCATCCTCAAAGTAGTAGGGAGCTTTGTTACAGTAATAGTAAAAAGAAACTGTTTGAGGACTCCAAGAGCTTAGAGAAATATAAGGGCAGTGGCCAAGAATTGTCAGGTGATGCTGCTGCTTCTGAGGATGACTGTTAGGGACCAGGAACCAGACAGACACAATAATATAAAGTGCAAAACACCTTTATTAAAGTAACAAAAGCAAACAAAACAAAATTGTGATCCAGAAGCATAAATCAAAAGACAAGCCGGGGTCAGGAAACAAGACAGGTACTCAGCCAAGCTGGGATAAGGAATACGGAGATCAGTGAAATCAGGAACAATCCAGGAGCCAGGAGCCAGAAGGGACATCAGAGGAAGCCAGGTCATACACAGATAATCAGCAACTCAGTAGAACACTCTTGCAGCCAGAAGCAAACACAAGGGCAATCAGGTAGTGAGCCAAGCTGCTATAAATACCATGGGAAGGTTGGCTGTTGGCTGATAGCAGTCAGGTGAGCAAACACAGAGAGGTCAGCTGATTCAGCCTGATCCAGCAAAGGAAAGACAGCAGTATTGGATAGCAGAGCACTGGTTTAGCTCAGAAAGCATTATTGAGCAGCAGAGTACAACAGCTCAACCAAACCTTGATAATGACCTAATGATGACTTATGATGATGCAGAGCAAGAATATATCCCTCCAGCATCCTTCTCTTGTTCAGATACAGATTAAGTTGAGAGTGAGGAGGATGACAGGGCTATAAGGTTAGCAGAAAGTCAAAGGCTGAATCTTCCACCACTTTTAAGGTGCATTGTGCCTGTCTATAAACTGTTTGAGAAAGCCATTGGAAAGTCTGACCCTGGACAAGCACAGATGTCAAAAAGCACACGGTCACCCTATCAGTCACCATCAGCATCATCACCTCTTAAAAGTCCAAATCCCACTCAGCCACACACACACCTGTTATTAACATCCACAGTGTTAGATATGACAAGTTCCTCTGCTGCTGCTGTAAGTGCTGCACCTTTGATACCTAGTATTTGTGGCAGTAGAATTGCATCAACATCTAGCCCCAGTAGTAGTAGTAGTAGCAGCTCCTCAGGAACCCCTCAGTCCATGAAGTCCACAGTATGGAGATACTTCTCTCAGGATCCTCAAGCTAAGTATGTTGCTATCTGTTGTCTGTGCAAAAAGCACATGAGCAGGGGAAAGCAGGCTCACACCTAGGCACCTCCTCTATGAGATCCCACCTGAAGCACAACCACAGGTCTGACTGGGAGACACACTATCATCAGGCCAAAGGTGTCACAATTAGCATCAGCAGAAGCATTTTAAAAAGTTTCCAGGGCTCTAGGGCAGAAACAAGAAGTAGTGAAGTTATTTATGTGTCAAAGAGTGTGCTACTGCCAGTGCCAACAGTTAGTTCAGTCCAAATAACACTTATGGCTCCTGCTGCAGAGGAGTATGATGACTCTGGGTTTGCTGTAGGAGATTGCAAGGGTCATATACTGTCCACACATGCTTCCTCTACCTCCATCACCTCCTCTAGTCATGTTGTTAAAGCAATAAAGTTTCTGGCTTTTTCTGCCATGTCCTGCCAACCCACACTGACTGGGTTCTTGGGAAGGAGTCAAACACTTCACAAAAACAATCTCAAAGTATGCCTGTGGAATGGCAAGGTTGCCAGGATGTTGGCAATGGACATGCTGCTGTATTCTTTTGTTGAAATCCGAGGTTTCAGGGAATTGATGTCATATGTAGCACCGCGCTGGAATATCCCAAGCTACAGTTATTTTTCCAGGAGAGCTGTGCCCGAATTGTACAAGCAGGTGGTTAGTGTGGTGGGCAAAGGGCTGAAAATTGGGTATGGTAAGAAAATCCACCTGACAACAGATATGTGGACAAGTGGACAGTGCGCAGACTATATGACTGTGACTGCTCACTGGGATTCCTTCGCAGCACCAACAGTGGACAACACTAGCTTACAGAATCAAGTGAAAGCCAGTAATTGTGCTTCTGGTTATGGTAGTGTGATTAAAAGGCGGCAGCAGCAGGATAGCCCATACCATCGTCACAACACCTTGTGCATGCAGAGTTTTGAGAGACAGTCCCAAAAGCTGTAGATGTTCTAAGTAAGCTATAGCAGGTGATAGAGGAATGGCTTGTACCCTGCTCCTTAAAAGATGGTTTTGTGTCTGCTGATAACTTCAACATAATTGCTGTTTTGAGAAGAGGTGGTATGGTACATGTGCCCTGCTTTGGCCATGTGCTAAATTTAGCCATGACCAGATTCCTGGCAGAATCCAAAACCATCAAAAAGATGCTTAGTATTACCTGCAACATCTGTGCCCATTTTAGTCACTCCTACAGTGCACACAACGCTCTATATTCCATACAAGAGCTTTTTCAACCTGCTCCATCACCAGCTGGCAATGGAGGTCCCTACCAGGTGGAATTCCACAATGTATATGCTAGAGCGTTTGTATGAGCAGAATAAGGCCATTAGTGAGTACACCATGCAAAACTGGAAGGCTTTGGAGGGAGCCTCTTTGTCACCTGACCAATGGCAACTAATGTGCAATGTATGTGAGGTCCTGATACACTTTGAGGAGGCAACCATGTTGGTGAGTTGCATTGGGTAAGGAATTAATAACATTCTACCACTGATATTTTTATTGCAGAAAACAATGAGGAGCATGGCTGAGGAATTTTACCATAATGACAAGACAGACATGTATCAGCTGGTAAATTACATGTTACGGTGCTTTGAACAAGATCCTTGTATAGTGTCCATTAAAAGCAATGAGGAATACATTATTGCCACTTTGCTGGACACCTGCTTCAAATGCAAAATTTCAGAATTTCTGCCAAAGGGTCATCAGCAGTTTGTCACAACAAGGAGTCATGACGATCAGCAGCAACTCTCTGAGGAATTGGATTCTGTCAAGGAATTTTGAGACATGCTTATTGATTGAGTGGATGGTTACATTGTGGAGGATGAGAGGGAGAAAGTGAGGGCACAATAAACATCTAGACAGTATAGTAAAAAGGAAGGCAGCAAAGCATTTCAACCAGCAGAAGCAGCTACATCATCATCCAGAGTATCCCATTTGGAACACAGGGCAATTCATGGGTGTCAGCAGTGGTGGCAAAAACACTGGTGGTGGTGGTGGTGGTGGCAGCAGCACATCGCTTTGGGACTTGCTCCCTGAGTATGGGTTGGTAACTGACACACAGGAACACTGTGTAGCTCCTAGAAGTGGTCCCACTGCATGTGACATGGTTTCTGCATACTTGCAGGATAGCTACATTCTAGGCAGAAATAATGACCCCATGGACTACTGGCAAACAAAGTAGTGTGTGTGTGTGTGTGTGTGGCCAGCATTGACACATACTGCAGTGGAAACTCTCAGCTGTCCTCTAGCAAGCGTAGAGTCTGAAGAGTTTTCAGTGCAGCTGGTGATATTGTCAATTACCGGTTATCAAGCAGCAGTGTTGAGAGACTAACATTCTTAAAAATGAACCAACATCTCATACCATCTGAGCATCAGGTAGCAGAAACCACACATTACAGACAATGCCAGGACAAACATATTAACAGCAGCACAGATGAGGAGGTGGAAGAGGGATGTGAAGAAGGGTTGCCTCCATCTACCCCACTTGGGACCACTGCCATGAGCGACAAGTAATGTGTGTCAATAATCTGAGAAGGAGGACAGCAATTGACAAGTAAAAATGATATACACACACAAATCACACCATACCAGCCAGTCACCCACCGCCACCAATATAATTCACATCTGGCACATAGTAGGATGTATATCTTTTTTTCAGCTCTTGACATCATCATGAATATGTGCCAATGTCACTTAAGAAAGAAGTTAGTGTTGTGTGCATAGGACAAATGCACTCTGCATGCTAATACATCCTTCAAGCCACATGTTGCTGTAGGACTCACAACTTTCAGCCACTTATTTCTAAACTACAGCCCTCAGAAGAAGTAATATTACAGTGGAAAATGAAGTACCTATACAAAAAAGCAAGTTTTTGCAAAAAGTCATGCAGGAAATTTTTCGCAATTCTCACCCACTCCTAATGGAAATAGCTCACTGATTTCTATACCTGCATGACTTACCAGCAAAGCAGCTTTCTGATAAGGCTTCAGGGGCTTATATAAATCACACATTAACTGCCATTGTCCAGGTAACAACGTCTTCCAGTTAGGCATTGTATGTTCACTAATGGCTATGTTCTGCTAATACAAATGTTCTAGCAGTTTCAAAGTGGAATTCAACCTGGTAGGGACCTCCATTTTAAGCTGTTTATAGGGCTGGAGGTACCATCTTTTATGGACTGCCATACTGACTAATAGAACAGGAGGGTTAATCCACAGGACAGATGAGTGCTGTTAGACATAAGAAACACTGAAACATCAGACAGGAATAGATACAGTAGACATTGTAAGCAGATTATAAAAACATCTTATTCAATTGCCAGAATGCAACAGGATGCTTGCGAGCCAAGGGTTGGTAAGCCAAACAGACTTTCAAGGCTGCTGATGAATAGATGCTTGAGTACAGTTGGGGTGTTAGTAGTGTTGAATGCAAGTGCAACCTTGCTGCAGCAACAAACTATTAGAAATGTCATCCACAAGGTTGAAAATCCAGGACCAATTGAGCCACACCTGTACCATGGTTGTCACACTTGCTCATCAGTGGAAGCCTCAGCAGCAAGCTGCACATGCAGAGAAAAAATACAGCTAGAAGCTCAAATGAACCAAGGTTGAACACGCTAATATTAGGAGGCAAACAGGTGTCGTCGAGATTTACAAGGCAAGGTTAAACACAGAATAAAGGAATCAAAGCTCTGGAATGTTAGTCAGAAAGATGTTATACTGAAGAGCCAGTGAGATTGCTTTATATAGATCTCAGAGGCATGTCCAGGAAATAACACAGGATCACAAATACAAGCAGAACAGGAATTCCCGGACTGGGTTCTTAAATATGGGTGGGTGAAAATTGAGAAAAATTTCCTGCATGACTTTTCATGAAAAACGGACGATTTTCTCTTTTTTCATGAAAGTTTTCTCCTTTTCTCCAATGCAAAATGTTCCTCCTTTTCGCCTACTCCAGCAAATTTTTCATCTATTCTAACACATTTTTCTGCTATTCAACACGCTACTCCTATTCAAAACATTTTGCCTATGTTTTCTATGGTGCAACATTTACCAGAACAATATTACTTCTTCTGAGGGCTGTAGTGGAGAAATAAGTAGCTGAAAGTCAAAGCTGTGAGTCCTACAGTAACATATACCTTGAAAAACGTGTTAGCATGTAGAGTGCATTTGTCCTTTGCTCACAACACTAAATTCCAGCTTAAGTGATACTGGCACATATTAATGATGATATCAAGTGGTAAAAAAAATAAAGTACAACCTACAATGTGGCAGTTGTGTATGGTAGTGTTGGTGGGGTACTGGCATTGTGTGATTGGTGGGACCTTGACAAATTGCATCCACCCTGGGAGGAGAAGGATCATTTATTTCACACGCTGTAGCATCCATTTCTGCAGTCAATTTTTGAAATACCACTTTACTCCCACACGCCTGCACTGGTCAACCTTTCCCCCTCCCGCTTCTGCATTTGATAGACATTACTCAACTACTATGTGTGATGGAGTGTGATGTCTTGACTTGACCCTCAACAAATTCTCAACAAAATTCTCAATGTCTGGAGAAAAAGAAGAGAACAAGCACATACCATTTAAGAGTAATCTTCATATACAGGGTGGTAGAATGAAAAATGAATCTACTTACAACATGTATTCTTGTAAGTATGGCATAAAGAGATCATTTGATATAGAGACAAATATAAATAGTTGATAGATTAAAAAATCTGGGTCTCAGGGCAATATGCAGTCACTGTCAGGTCCAATAATAACCACAGGTATCTTTACTACAAAGGGGTCTTTTTGGGATACATTGGTTTTACAGATCTATTTTTAGATCCAGTTTTCTGTGTCTCTACATTAAGGATACCTGTGATTACCATTGGACCTGACAGTGACTGTATACAGTTCTGAGACCCAGACCATTCCATCTATCAATCATTTACATCTGTGTCCTCAAGCAGGGTTGGGCCTTCGATACAGACATACAAGGTAGTATTTGGTGAGTCTGGTCCATTCAGGGGCCCTTTTGGGACATTTTTTACTTCACAGATTTACTCTTATATCGGATGTTTCTTGTGTCTTTGTATTAAGGATACCTGTGGTTATTATTGGACCTCGCTGTGACTGCATATTGCCCTGAAACCCAGATTAGTTCATCTATCAACTATTTCTATTTATCTACTACCCTGCATATTAAGATTACTCTTAGATGGTATGTGCTTGCCCTTTTCTTTTTCGCCAGTTTCTACTGTAAGTGAGAGGTGCTACTAAGGACACCGTGGACTACAGCTGCAACCAAGAGACATCACAATGCATTGGACTTGGTTCTATATATTAAGGATCTTGCACAAACAGTTATCTTATCACAGTCTGTTTAAAAAAGTATACATAACAAAAAAACTAAATCAACAACTTCTTTCCCCAGACTTCCCAGAACACAGACAATAAAAGCAAAATCAGCAAGAAATTTGGACCCCAGCTACCTGTGTCTTGCCTTTCAGTCACACCAATTTTGGGGTGTTTGGAGTCAACCTCCTTCCTCCCTTCTTCTACCTCAGAGTGCCCCCAGACTCACCTAATACAGAGAAAAAATGTCCTACCTAAAAGAATCCCTAAACTAAGCTTCAATTCCCCTTTATTTTCCTATCTTTTCTAGATCAAAAACATGTTGTTTTCTTCTCTCACAAACACAGAATTGCATGCTGTGAGAGTGTGACACCCTTGTATTTGGCTGTAGAAAAGTTAGAAAACTTTCATGTGGTATGAGAAGGAGGATTTGGAATTTGAAGGATTGCTACCTCCTACCACTGCTGGGAGCACTGCTTATATTACTGATTAATATTTACGAATAATATAATAATAATGGAGGGATACAGTTTACTCAAAGATGACAATGTTAATCGTTTGTTTAACATTGATTCCTATGAATAAGGAAGATGTATAGATTAATCCACCACCATCACCATACACTTCTGCCACATTCAGTGTAACCCAATTTTTATTATTATTTTTTTATTTCCTCAAAAATATTGGTTAGCAATAACACGACTGAAGAATAACAGAAAGAGAAGCCTGAATAATAATTTTTGTCAGACTTACTAAAAGTGAAACTTCTAAAACATGACCGCACGCTGGGCTTGGAAATAATTGATTGTGGGCTTCAAACAAGACTAGACCTGAAAAAAAATTCAGGCTCCTGGCTTGCAATAAACAATTTTGGGAATATGATTTTATGATGGAATCTTTAGCATTCTCATCATAATGTTAATTTACGAAAATCCTCATTCCAACAGTTCTGACAATATACAGGTATTAGTATGGACTTTTCTTTATGTAACTGTATCCTCTGGTCACAGAGGAGTCACCCATCTTATTTTTATTTATTTATTTTTTTTATACTTTTATTTTTTCCCCCATTCTTTTTTTCTTACATTATGGTTTATCATCCTCTTTTACATTAGCGATTTAACCCTCTGAATTCCAGAGGGGTACGCAATGCATTGCTTTGGTACTCAAAGGGTTAAGTATGTGTTTGCAGTTATTGTAGTTGCTATCAAAAAAGTAATGGATAACTTTTGCAGGGATAATTAAGAGGACAGTTGATTTCAAAGCAGATAGAATGTTAATCCACAGGGAAATATCCAACAGCCATTTGAAGTGAGGGATATTTTTTTCCCCACTTGTGGCTTTATTGGAAATGTCTTTAAAGGATAGATAGATAGATAGATAGATAGATAGATAGATAGATAGATAGATAGATAGATAGATAGATAGATAGAGTTATGTAGGTGACGAAACTGAAAAGAGACACACGTCCATCAAGTCCAGCCCATGCCAAAAACAACCTGTTAATCCAGAAGAAGAGAAAAAAAAACCCTGAACCCATTTCCAATTTAGCCCCAAGTGGGTCAAAAAAATTCCTTCCTGACTCCAAATGACAATCAGATAGTTCCCTAGATCAACAACCTCTTTGCATTGAAGCCATCTGTCATAATTTTCAGTATTGTTCTGTGCTAAAAAGGAATCCATTGCTTCTTTGAAAGCAGATAGATTATCTGCAAGTACAACATCCCGAGGCAAATAATTCCATAGCTCTACCACCCTTACTGTAAAAATGTCCTGCCTTTGTTTCAGTCGAAAGCGCCTTTCCTCTAGTCTTAATGGATGACCCCTCGTTCTTAGCTCAGCTCTTTGAGTAAATAATTAATTGGATAGTTTGTTGTTTTGACCTTGAATGTATTTGTAAATGGTAATCATAAAACCCATTAGACGTCACTTTTCTAATGTAAACAAACCTATTTTGGCTAGACTCTCCTTATAACTCACATCCTCTAATCCCTTTATCAGTTTTGTTGACTGTCTCTGCACTTTTTCCAGTCCAACAATGTATTTTTTAAGAACTGGTGCTCAAAATTGTAGTCCATATTCCAGATGAGGCCTAACCAAGGATTTATATAGACATAGGATAATATTAGCATCCCTTGCACCTACACCTCTTTTTATGCAGGCTAGTACCCTATTTTCTCTTGCAGCAGCTGTGTGAATCTGCACACTGTTGTGAAGTCATCTAACAGTACTCCTGAATCTTTCTCTAATGATGATTCCCCCTAAGTTGTTTCCCATTTAGAGTATATGTAGCATGTTTGTTTCTACAGCCCAAATGCATAACCTTACATTTATTTAAATTAAATTTCATCTGCCTATTTTGTGCCCATTCACTCAGCTTATCTAAGTCCTTCTGTGGAGAAAAAACATCCAGATCTGTATGTATTTCCTTACATAGCTTAGTGTCATCAGCAAAGATTGAGACACTACTTTCAATTCCCACTTCTAGATTATTAATAAACAAATTAAAAAGCATTGGGCCCAGGACTGAACCCTGTGGCACCCCACTTATAACTTTAGACCAATTTTAAAAGGTTCCTTTACAACAACTCTCTGCCATCTATCATTTAACCAGTTTTTAATCCATGTACAGATAACACCGTCCAAACCTAATATATGTAGCAAGTTTGTTTCTACAGCCCAAATGCATAACCTTACATTTATCTACATTAAATGCCAACTGCCACTTTACTGCCCATTCACTCAGTTTATTCTAATTCTTCTGTGGCGAAAAAACATCCAGATCTGTATGTATTTCTGTACACAGCTTAGTGTCATCAGCAAAGACTGAGACACTACTTTCACTTACCACTTTTAAATCATTAATAAACAAGCAGTGGGCCCAGGACTGAACCCTGTGACACCCCCTTATAAGTTTAGACCAAGTTGAAAAGGTTCCATTCACAACAACTCTCTGCCATCTATCATTTAACCAGTTCTCAATCCATGTACAGATAATACCGCCTAAACCAAAGCCTTTAAATTTATGCAGTAACCTATCTGAGACACTGTTTAAAAAGTTTTTGCAAAATCCAAGTATACTACATCAACAGCAATTTCCTTGTCCAAATTACTACTTACTATTTCGTAAACTGCAAGTAAATTATTGTATTCTTCATAAAACCATGCTGACTCCTGCTAATAATATTGTTTATCTTCACATGGTTCTGAATACTGTCAGTTAGTAACGCTTCTAGTATCTTACCCACAATGGAAGTCAAACTCACAGGTCTATACTTTCCTGGTTTGGATCTTGCCCACTTTTTGAACAATGGAACTATATCAGCTTTCCTCCAATCACAGGGCACTATGCCTGATGACAGTGAATTAATAAATATTAAGTATTACGTTTTCGGGTAGAGCCCTCTCTGTACAAAGATGAACTTGCCTGGGTGTCAGTCACAGAGTTGTTACATGTATAGATGCAAAAGACTCATAGGACTTGTAGAAAAATCAAGGGTGCAGTGTATTGATCAATGTTTTGACCCTATATAGTGTCTTTATCAAGATTACAGATAAAAGACAAGTCAGACCATTACATACCATACAGTGAAAACAAATTTGGTGCCAGATGATGTCACAGGGAATGTGGGGAGGAACGGAAATTAAAAGTGTAGTGTCAATTAGTAAATATTGTAATTACAAGTGGACTAACATAAACCCATTTCCAAAGGTTAGAAATAAAAAAGGGGAAAGTTCAAAATGGACCCTGTACACTGTTATGAAAAGAAGATTAACCATGTTACTGCTGTTGTTAATCTCATTCCTTTTGAGCTACATAATCATGCTGATGTTTAAACAGCTCAGCAGCAGCAATAGCAGCAGCAAGAATAGCAGTCGCAAATTCCTCAGTTACACCTGGGCATTTGACAGTGGCCACTGGCCAACACAACAGGACCTGCTGGCACTGGGCCAGTAAGGCATTTTTTTCCTTAGGGCCTACAAAAATATAAACAATTTTTGGGGACTTGTTTTTAACAAGCCTAAGTCCTAAAAATCAGTTTACGGACACATATCAATACTTTTTTTTTTTTTAACTTTCAATTGATGCATCAGCTGTATTGAGATCTCTTAAGGTACACTGCTCTCAAAAAATCTGGGTATTTCCCACAATAAAGTGGGTCCCTTAATGTGTCTTAGGGCATAACACAGTCAATTGAACTGCATCTTGCAGTGGTTGTTTTATTTTTCAATGGGCGAAATCGCCTCTAACTTTATCACCCAACCTGTTTTTTTTGCTGACATTTTTTCATAGCACAGGAAACTGAACAGCTTACTATTAGTGAAAAACTGCCATTGTCTGTTTTTGTTTACCTCGGACCTAACTGAATCAAGGTCTATGACTCTTACAAACATCCTCCTCCATGCTTTGCAATGCACAACAGGACTAATAGTGTTATTGTTACTGGAAACATTTACAACACTAATATTATGTGCCCCACTGAGTGCTTCTCCTGCTGTTAGTCATTGTACCTCGATGTACTGCTGGTGTGTCTCCCATGAGGACGTGCCTAGCTGCACTTGTGCTTTCCTCCCGCTCACATGTCTTCTCTAGAGTCAACAGATAGCACCATACCTGAGATTACCTCCGTATCTACCTGTCTAAACTCCATCAAAAGCCATCTTGAGCGGTAGAAAGAACTGAGTGGAGCACAAAAGGATCGCTTTTCTGATGTCAAGAGAAGGACCACATGAATGAGTAATTTTCTTTGTTTCTATATAGTTTTATTAAATATGCAAATATTTATTTTGTACTCTTACCTACACTTTCTATCTTTCTACCACTGACTTGTTTTATGGTGGTGACTATGCCACTAGTTAATCAGTTGCATGATTTGCATGGATGGGAATTCATTTATTTATTGCATATTTAATCCTCATCATCGTTTGATCATCTGTATTTGTCTCCATTGGGTTATTGAACCAGAACATGTATTCTGAAGGAATTATATATCAATGTAATGTTCACTTCTTTTATTTAATTTTGACTTGTTGATGTTGTTGGTTCAATTAAATTCTTAACCTTTTTTTTCATAAACAGTTGACACAATATATTAAATAATAAAAGTTGTATATACATAAATATTGGGGATTTTTGAGGTCCTTGCTTCTAACATTATAAAACAAAGTACAGAATGTAAGACTATGAAAATTACTGGAATATTAGCTGAAGGCATAGCATTAATTGAATCTTTGTGCACTATTAATGTATTTTCCACTTTTAAAGTCTGAGAAATACATAAAAAAGGGGTTGTTTTGGGTTGAAAGCAAAAAGTGGCCTTTTAGACATCTGTTTCAACTAATTAGCATAGGAAAGAGGTTGTTAGATAGTGACTGACCTTGATAAATGACCCTCTATAAATGTGCTGATTTCTAATCAATATAAAAGTCTCTTATATATCCATTCAGTTGCCCAGTTCATCTGTGTATATACAACATTAGTAAGGGCATTATGCAGATAACATATGTCCATTTTAGTGTGAAAACACGTAAGGGGTCTTATTCATCAAGCAAGAGGTGCAATTCTGGTGGAAACCAATTGTACTATAGAGGGAAACGCATACTCCATTGCATTAAGTGGAGATTTTTAACCCCATGAATGCTAGAGAGACCTCCAGAATTGTACCCCTTCAGATTGATGAACAAATCACAAAGGGAAAATAACAGCAATTCTGGGGCTAACCAACTGTACCATGAAGACAGAAATGAACATTGCCAAAATATTAGCTTTTTTACATGGGGGTGTTTAACCTCTTAAATGCTAGAGAGGCTTCCATTGTATAGCAAAGCAATGCACTGAGACACCTCTAGCATTCAAGAAGGTAAAGCTAATGTTATTTTCAACCCTATAGTGAAGTTGGTTTGCTCCAGAATAGCACCTCTTCTGCTTGATAAATAAGGGCCTTAAATATGAAGTAACACCTTCAATCAGTCCTGCATGTCATTTACATGGAGGCAGACATGACAGTTGCTAGATGGGCCACAGGACACAAACTCCTCCCACTGTACATGGTAAGCATATGCATTTTGCCTGCTTCAGTTTGGAAAAAAACTGCCAGAAACTGTCATGTCCGCCTCCTTGAACATAAAATCCAAAACTGATTGAAAAGGTTTATCTCTTGAACAAAAGCACAAATACAAAATCCAAAGTGGCCATTAGAATATTATGACAATAGTTATGTAAGTGGGGATTTTTATTTATGAGATCTTACTTTTCTTTTGATTTTGTTAAAAAATGTTTATATGCTTGCCTTTTAAATGTGTATTAACCCATTGAGTGGCAGAGGGTATGCAACACATTGCAGAGCAATGCATTGTGTACCTCTCTGGCAGTCAAATGGTTAATGAAATACTTTCTTTCCACATTACATTTGAAGTTTAGCTATGCAGCATTGCTCTGCGCTGACACGGATGTAGGATTAGCATCAAGAAATAATAAAAAGATTTCCGAATATTTACATAAATTTCTCTCATCTGTTATTTTCAAACTTTTCTGTGGGATTAATGCTTTAAATTCTGGTTTTCATTTAGAACTTGAAACTGACTAAAAATATTATTTTAACCTTAGGTCCTGACATTCTCGACTAAAAGAATGACAACTTCCATATAAATTTGGAACAACTCCAGCTTGCTTCAAAAATAGAATTGAAGCATTACTTGAAGACTGTAGATCATCCTAAACTACAGAATTAGTAACTGAATTTTTCATGCAGGGGTATTTGTTTTCTCATTCCCATGTTTTGAATTTCCCACTTTATAAGTTTGTAGAATAATCATCTTTTCATAAGAAACAGAAGCACTCTTTATAGTAAGGGCCTTATTGAGAAAGATAAATATGTGCAGTTCGGAAGCAAAACAAGAGCATTGTAATGGTAACTAAAAATTTGCATTGATTTAAATGTGGCTTTTAAAAGCTATATTTAAATTAAGCCTTTGAGTACAAGAGAGGTATCCAATGCATTGCAATGCAATGCACTGTATATCACTCTGGCACTCAAAGGTTTAAAGAAAATTTTGTAATTATTTGACCACTATGGAACACTTCACCTTCTACATAATAGCCCCATTTCTATTAGTATATCAGCCTCATTGGAGGGAATTAACTAATACAGTTCCATGCAAAAACAAGCTCTAGAATTGATTTTCTAGCCTTATGCTTGATCTAATGCCAATTTATTAAGCTATTCCTTCAAAAAATTCCCACTTAATGCTGCTTGCACCAATGGAAGGGCAATTGGGCAGTTTATGGATGCTATGTAGTGTTAATTTTCTCTGTGCATTAACTCCATGACTGCTTACAGGCACACACTCATGGAAACAATCCCACAGACCCATATCTCCCTCAATAAAAACATGGACAGCCAGCTTGGGAAGGAAAAAGGCCACAGCTTTATTAACAGAACATGAAAAAGATGCTTGGAATACAAGGAACTGAATGAGCATTCTCAGAACATGAAAAATAAGCTTGGAATACAAGAAACTTACTGGGCAGATGTACAACAGACACAGACATACACAACTCTCACCTGAGCCTCTTCTATGCCCAAATGTTCTCCTGCTGCACACAAACACACACAAATGCCCTCACCTGCACTTCTCCTGTTAAACCTTTCGGTGCCAGAGGGCTACACAACACATTATTTGCAACGTGATGCAAACCAATCTGACACTCAAAGCGTAAAATCTTTATAGACTCTTAACTTGCAGGGAAGTAATGTACAAGGGAGGAAGGGATGTCGGATGCCTATGCTACTCAAATGGTTAACTCTTGGGTTGCCGGAGGGGTATTAAACATTGCTTTGCAATGCATTGAGAAACCCTCTGCCACTCAGAGAGTTAAAGGGATAGTAATACTTCTATTAAAGTTTAGCTCCAAGTCTTCTTTATGATTTTTTTTAACATGTAGCTCTATATTAAATTACTTACAGTGTTGTAGTTCAAATGCTATTCAAGCCAAAAGGATTCCCCTCCTGCCCCTTTCCCTGCATCACTCAGCCTCTCAGTCTCATTCAGATGGAGCATGGCAAGGGACAATCTTCAGTAAGCAAAAGGAAAATCCTGCCCTCCTTCATCAAGGGCAGCAGGATTTTCCTTATACTTACTGAATGAAGATTGTCCCTCGCTGTATCTGTCCAGTCCCATGACCAGATTCCATATCTAATGGGAGGTGACCAGAAGGAGTGGAGGGGGATCCTTTTGGCTTCAGTAGCATTTTAACTACAACACTGTAAGTAATTAAATACAGCGTAATATTAAAAAAAATATATAAAGCAGACTCAGAGATAAACATAATAGAATTACTATCCCTTTAAAACATTATATACTCTTGACTTTATCTGATGTGACCATGTTGGGCTTTTTTGGAGCTTTGATTTATTTTTTGAGATGGACAGTGGATGCCCAGGATCCCTACTCTTTCCTCAACTCACAGACGCCCAGCACTGTGTCTCCACGGCTTATACCCCTGCCAGTCCCTAGCCTCAGGCCTGCTCCTGCACTAGATCTGGACATTGTGATCCACATTGTGGTGAGAAGAGTGTCTCTGCTGTACTGGTGACAGTTACGTGGGGCTTTGAATCTACTTTATTTATGTCATTGGTACAACTTATACATTAACAGCAAATCTATTTAACCATTTGAGTGCTAGAAAGCTAACTAATACATTACACCACAACAGACTGGATGCCTTTCCAACACTCAAAGGGTTAACTCTGACATGACACACCACTGTATACTGCATTGCACTCTATGGCTTAACATGCTGCTGTAAGTCCCACATAATCTCCTTTTATTTTCTGCTTTCCACTTCTACACTTCAAACACACAGAGGCATAATACTGCAATTCTGCTCAAAAGTAAATAAAAAATACCGCTGATTTAACAGTTTCAGGGGGGTGGCAGCACATTGTGAAGCGATGTCCTCTGGTCCTTAGAGGGCTGCATTTGACTTCTAATGCTCTGAATACTGCAGATATTTACTTTAATACAATGTTGTTAACTACACAGCACTGTAAATCACCTACACTAATCCCAGGGCGGCCACAGTCCACACTTCTACATTCAGAACCTACAGATCCGGAGGACCAAAAAGAGCAGGAACCTCCACACATGGGGGCAGTAATTGCTGTGTCTGTTGCATGTGTGTATACCTGTTGCGTGTGTGTGTCACGGAATGACTAGACAAATAAAGACAGGTAAAGGTACAATAAATAGTTTATTTAAGAACAAATGCAATCAAGATGGCAATATGCACTTCCCCAACCTCCCAGGGTATAGGTGTGAGGACAGTTCACAGTCCACTACCAGGATCAGCACTGAACGCAGCCAAACAATGCATCCAGAGTATAAGAAGTGAACCAGGACAGAAAGCAAAACCACTGGAATAGTGCAGAGTGGTAAGCGTACGAGCTCTGACTATCGTGCAGAGACTGAAGGCCCAGACACCCTAGAATGCTAGGGTCAACCAACACAATATCCTAGAATGCTAGGGGACACAGGAACTGCCACACATCCTAGAATGCTAGGACTACAAGCAACCGAGAGGACCAAGTGCTGCTGGACTACAGAGTGAACACCCCCGGAAGAGACCAAGCCCCTGAGCCTGCACAGAACGAGCCAGGCTCAAGGAAGCACAGTTAGGGACAGACTAAGCCAAGGTCATACACTATTTGGGTAGTCAGATAAAGCCACAGAATAGCACAGAGTGTAGTCAGCCAGGCCAAAGGTCATACACGGATTGGGCAGTCAGACAGAGCCAGGAGTCAAGAACAGAGCGGGTAGTCAGACGAGGCCAGAGGTACAAGCACAGATCAGGTAGTCGGATGGAGCCAAGGGTCATACACATCTCAGAATTGGCAGCCAGGAACGGATCACAACGGAAGACTAAGAGCGCTCAGGTATACCACGAAAGGGCACTGAGACTAGGAGAGAATGCAGCATAAAAGGCTTATCAGAGAGGCGGAGCCACGCTTGGCCAAATCAGCCTAGCTCATAAAAATTATCACGGTCTCCCTTTTAGGCCTAAGCAATCCTGTGCTCTTACCTCTGTATGGCTGCCGGCTGGCCGGCATGACCTCTGGCCACTTCCTCATTGCTAAAGTCATGTTACAGGCACTGGCACAGACGCCTGTTTATGGGCCTATTCTGTTGGGCCTAATTGGGTCCTGCCTCCTTCTGCTGCTTTATAAACCTCATTGAGGCTAGGACTTGTTGCCCTTTTGTGGTGTATCTATGCATTGTTGCTCTCATTTGACCCTTGCTTGGCTGCCGTGTTTACTCCTGAACGATCCTGTGGCTTTGTCTGACTACCCGATCTGTGTATGACCCTGGCTTTTCTGACTACCCTCTCTGCTTTGACCTTGGCTGTGGCTGACTACCCAATTTGGCTCTCCACTGTGGCTTGTCTGACTTACGCTCTGTGTTGTCCTTCACTCCAGTCTGACTACCACCTGTCTGGGCTAGTTGTTGCACGCGCCATCAGTGTAGTGCAACTGCTACCTCCGTGGTAGAGTTGCTGGTTGCCTCTCGCTCAGTTGCCTCCATCCTGTGCCACTGCATCTGTTGCCTCCTGGGCCTCTTGCGTAACCCTCCGCTCTGTAGCCTATGTACAGTATTGCCTTCACATACTTACCGGTGTTGCGGCTGGCTACGTTCCACTCTCTTGCCTCCGCCCTTTGCCCACCTAGTAGACCGGTTCCGTGACTCTTTCAGAGTACTAGTTACTCTCTGTCTCGCTCCTCCTACCACTCCGTGGTAGAGTCACTACTTCGAGACATCTGTCTGACTGTCTCGTGTATGGGAGTTTAGCTGTCGCTTCAGTGATCAGGTTTCCTGGTGTTTCAGGTTTCCATTTGCTAGGTATAGAACCAAGCCTGGTTCTGCTAAAATCTATCGCTATAGGCTACTGAGAACCAGTTACAGTTCAGTGTCAATCCTTGGGTAGTGGACTCAGCACTGTCCTCTTGCCTGTTCCTACTAAGGTTGGGGAAGTGCTTACTCTTACTTATCTTAATAAACTGGTTAAACTTCATTGTACCTGTGTTTTGTGTATTATTTACTCTGTTGTCCGTGACAAAAATAGCGAGCACAGCGAATGATGCACGTAGCAAACAGGAAATCAGTGATCGGCAATGATGCTGCCAAGCACACAAGGAACAGACAGGTAGGGCCATAGGCCTGGATCACGAGCACCGTGATAGTGTGTTTGTGTGTGCGTGCATGTCTGCTGCCTGTGTGTGAGCATGTCTTTTGTACACATGTGTGTCTGCGCATGCCTGTGTGTACATCTGTTACATGTGTGTCTACTTGTGTGCATATCCAGTGTGTGTGTATGCATGTCTTTTGCATGTTTCTGCCCCTCACTGTATGTATGTGTCTGTCTGTGTGTTGCATATGTCTGTGTTTATCAGCATGTCTGCATTTCAGAAACATTCTCTCAACAGTCATATCATGATGGGCAACACCGTCCCACATTGCTAGTGGGTGGAAGCACTCACACTTAAAGAGTATATTGCCTGGGTGCTTAAACAGGCACAAAAATATTTTAGAAGAGAAAATACAAGCACTCACAGGACTTTCTTAAAAGGAGAAATAGGTTTAATCAAATAATTTGATTAAACCTAGTCCTGTGAGTGCTTGAATTTTCTCTTCTACAATATTTTTGTGCCTGTTTAAGCACCCAGACAATATACCCTTTAAGTGTGAGTGCTTCCACCCACCAATGCTTATATATATATATATATACATATATATATATATATATATATATATATATATATATATATATATATATATGTGTGTGTGTGTGTAAAATAACAAACAAAATTAGTATCTTGTAATACCTTTTTCTTATTGGACTAACAGAATTTTGTATTGACTAGCTTTCAGGAGAACCTCCCTTTCTGAAGTCTAAAGCACTAGACTTGAGAAAGTGAGGTTCTCCCGAAAGCTTGTCAATCCAAAATTATGTTAGTCCAATAAAAAAGGTATTACAAGATACTTATTTTGTTTGTTATTTTACATCTGCATCACTTGACTAATACAGCTACAATCTCCACTCTCTCTCTCTCTATATATATATACATATGTGTATATCTATATATATATATATATATATATATATATATATATATATATATAAAATTTACACACATTTAAAAAATGTAACTTTTTGTTGAGCATTTATTATCACAGATCCATTACATATTATTATATCACTCTTCACATTTATTTACATTTATTCCATTCATTCTCCAACTAACCTTCACTAATGCACTTTCAAATTTCACCGACAAAACCAAATGAAAATAATTAGTTCACCACCGCGACAATCTCCAGAACCTTTCCCG
This sequence comes from Rhinophrynus dorsalis, assembly GCA_037306005.1. Taxonomy (NCBI): domain Eukaryota; kingdom Metazoa; phylum Chordata; class Amphibia; order Anura; family Rhinophrynidae; genus Rhinophrynus; species Rhinophrynus dorsalis. Next base: position 485,508,148 of record CM074720.1, on the reverse strand, counting down.
CCAAACGACTTTTTCACACAACCTTTTTCTGACAAATTCTCAGAACGTCATGACGTAGGAAAATACGTCTGATTGACGTCCATGATTTCTTTCAAATAGCGATAATAACTACAGATGACTTTTTGAACATCTAGCCCTAACTCCCCAAACTCCTGAGGGAAAATCAGTCAAACGGTCTTGGCAAGCACTCACCACCTACTAACTGAACCAACAGCACTGTGAGTAAATAAAAAACCATTACTAACAGGGGGAGGGAGGGTGGAAGACTTTGACCCCCACAGTGCTGCCCTGCTGCAGAATTCAAGGAGTATTGGCAGACAGTGGGGGACTATTTATAAACAACCTAAAAAAACCCAGCCCACCAGTCCCAGGCAGCCACTCCCATCCCTAATATCACCTAAAGGAATGGGTCTGTGCCTCCATAGTCATGTCATCCATTCCTCATGGTCCAGAGAAGGCCTCTTGTATTAAATAAGAGAAAGAGGAAATTGTATAATAACATTTTCCTGAGCATGATACACAGAAACATAAAGCCTGTCTAGTCTCCTCATTTCTTCTACTGAAAAAACCTCAAACCTTACTTGGTACTTGGTCTTATATGCAGGATAGCGTCATACCTATCCCACGCTGCTTAATTTTCCTTAATGCATTAACCTCTACCACTGTTTCTGGTAGGCTGTTATCTACCGCCTGCTTAGTGAAGTAAAGCTTAAGTAAGCCTCTGTCCCTCTAGTTTTAGACTATAGCCTTTTCACCTAACATTTTTACACCTTTGAAATGTACTTTACACCTGTATTTGTTGAATGACTTCATGTATTTGAAAGTTTCTATCATATCCCCTCTACTGCTTCTCTACTACAAGCTACACATGTTCAGTTCCTTTAGTCTATCCTGCTTTAGGGAAGGTGCTGGTATTAAAGTCCTAACATCCACCTGCATGACCTGCAGGGGTTGTATGCTGCAGTTCTTACCCTTTTATGACATTGGAGGATGACATTAGTGAAGCTGCACAAGCAGATCTGAATATTCACCTTAGTATATTGGTAACAAAACCCTATTTTGCACCCATGTACAAATGCTTTTTTTATGCAAAAATTGCCACTTTATGGATTATACACCAAGGGTAAATACATTTTGGAGTATGTGGGTTGTTTGTTTCCTGTGTGATGTGCAGGGGCTATGTATGAGCTGAGTGCAGAGGAACTCATTGCACATGCCATGCATCTGCACCCTACCTGCTAACATTGTATGCACCATAGGTGACCAATTAAAATGTCCTTTGTACTTAATGGGTATTTTAACCTTGTGAATTCTAGAGAGGTTGTCAACTCATTGTTTTGTAATGCTTTGGAAAACTCTCTAGTACTGAATGGGGTCAAAAGCCTCATTTAAATCAATGGGAAGTTGAGGAATTTTCATGTGTCCATACGGGACAGTTGGTTTGCTCCAGAATTGCACCTCCTTAGCTTTATGAATACATGCTAACTACTGGACCTCTTAGGCGCAATAACACTGCAGTAAACATACACATAGAACATTTTCTGTAGGGAACAGCTGCAAATCAAATGCTTTATCATTTCTATTGTGTAGATAATAATAGTCTAAGTAGTGTTTAGAGAAACGAAAAGTGGATGAGATGCATTTTCTTGCTAATTTATAACTACATGAGGCCTTTTGTAATGTTGAAGTGTGATTGTTTCCTTTTACAAAATGTGGCCTTGGTAAAACAGTAGAAAATGTGCTTTTCTAATTCAGCAAGTGCGAGCTGAGGTCTGTTCCCTAAAGACAGGATGTATGTAATAATTGCCAGGTCTGAGAGAGAAAAAAAATCCTTGTGGCTTTTTAATATGACTATGAATAGTGTGACTCTCAAGCTAGATGAGATAAAACCTGGAACAAAAAGAAGCTTGAATTACACCAGCAGAAGTCTAATAGCTGCAATTACCAGGACTAGTATTTGGAGCTCCACACCCATCAGTGCCTGAAGGTAAATGATGTTAGAATGGAAAAGTGAAAGCCTTGCTTGAAAATGCAAACAGGAGTGTATTCACTTGCAAAAAGCTTAGATGAGCCATCAACAATGTTCATTGTGCCCTTTCAAATAAAACTATCCTGTTGTCTTGGTGATGGCTCCATGAAGAAAAAAAAAATCTTCATTGCATTCCTTAAATTATAAAATGCTCTGTCCCTGATCATCAAATTAATTGTTTTGCTTGAAAAGGCATGAACCCATTAGAACAGCTGCTCAGGATACATCAGTTATTTGATTATTGCATTAAACACATATAGGGATATATTCAAAAGCTGAGGAGATGCAGTTTTGGAATAACACAGATAAACCATAGGGACAAATCACAATTTCTGTTGAGTTAAATGGGGTTTTAACCCCTTGAAGATAAAGATTTGTGACGTTTAACCCTTTCCAGCATGCTACTTTGCAATGCATTTCAGACATCTCTAACACTCAAAGAGTAAAACCAAAAAATAATTTGGTTATAGTTTACATCATTTTCATTTCAGCTCTATGGTTCATGGGTGTAGTGGGGGTGTGGTCATGGGTGGAGCTAAGGGTGCCTAGAATGCCTTGCCTAGTGGCACCTGGAATGTAAATCCAGACCTGCTTGGGAAGAATGATAAGGACCACAGGGCCTTTTGTATAAAAGCAACCTGGAGCAATTCTGGGGCAAACAAGCTACACCATAGGGAACAAATAAACATTCACCTGTATCCCTTTAAAGTGGTAGTAATGTTTCACAAAAACAGCAGCTCCAATTAATCTTTATAGTATTTGAGCCATAGAGAGTGTTATTTCATTATTGTGAGTGTTGTAGTTCAAGAGTAATTGAAAGATAAAGTTTCCCCCTCCCACCCCTTTTACCTAGTGTAAGCCCCCACGTCTCAGATGTCCAGTCCATAGACCAGACAGCTCACATCAAGGGTCAATATACTTAAATTGAGAAAAATGAAAACCCTGCCCCCTTTGACAGGTTTTTCGGCTTTTTCCCTTATCTTAATTGAAGATTGTCCCTCTCTGCAATCTACATGGACACTCCCTGCTGTTCTAAGCTGAGCAGTGTTACATTAGTAGAAGGGGCAGGAGGGTGATACTTTATCACTCAATTACTCTTGAACTACAACACTGACAAAATTATTCAAATAACACTCTCCATGGCCCACATACTATGAAGATTAATTAGAGCTGCTTTTATTATGAAACATTACTATCCCTTTAAGCTAAACGGGGCCTTTAAGTAAGTGAATGATAGAAAGTATTGAGACGCAATGCATTGGAGGCCGCTCTATAATCAGTGAGTTCAAGGCCCCACTGGGATCAAAGGTGATTTTTCTTTGGCCCATATGGTACAAATAGTTTTCCCCAAAATTAAACCAGGTCTGAAATGTGGTAAAGCTCAGTAAGAGGCTAGTTTGGCAATCTTGTGTCCTATTTGCATAGATTATGTATTGACATATACTCTAAGATGTCTTTGTCATAATATTCCTGTGAATATACCACAAATATGCTGATTTGCATTAATCTGCCATGCCATTGCATGGTTTACAATTTTGGCTCATATTCATATTGCCAGGTTTACAATTGCCATTGCCAGGTTTATTATTTTTGCTCATTTGCCTGTTGAAATGCAGCTTGATGAGCATTGTCATATTCATGTGGATGTGCTTATATGCTTAGGTGGCACATTACCACATGTATTTATTATTATTCTTTATTATTCTTATTCATATAGTGCCAACTTTTTCCACGGCACTGTCAATAGGGAATAGATATACAGAGATATTAAATAGTACAAATGGAACATGGATCAGAAGGCCCTGCTCGTAAGAGCTTAGAAGCTACAATTCTCTTGGAGTTCATAGTCCCAACATTAGTAACCTCAGTTTTATAAAGTTGGAAGCTTTCTATGAAGCTACAGCCATGTTCACAATTCCCTCCCTTAACCTTATGAGTGTCAGTAGTTATTAATATATATTGCAGAGTAATGTGTTGCTCATCCTTCTGGTTCTCAGATGGTTAAATGATGAGTGCATCAATGATCTTAACGTATTTTGGAATACAATTGTTCAATTCAAATACAATCTAGTATCATGAGATTCCTGGTGAATAGAAAACATGCATGGTCTGCTTACATTAACCCGTTAATATCAGGCGATGTGCCAGGACTGTCACAGGAATCCATCCTTTAAAGACAGACAACGGTCTTAGCTCATCAAGGATTAATGATCGCAGTGTGCCTTTGGGAGCACTGCAATCTGCGGGGAGTCTGTAACTGACTGCTCCTGTACCAGAGCAGTCAGTTTAAGCCTTTCCCCGGTGGTTCCGCACATATGATCACTGCCACAGCAATCATAAGTCCAAGTGGAGCCACATGACAAATGCAATGTATATAAACATTGCCTTTGTCAGTGTTCTTTGCTTCTCTCTTCCTCACTGTGATCATGAGGAAAACAGAAGCAGATTACAACATTCCATAAAAGATCAGATGACTAAAGAGGGGGACATTTTTATTTTAATTGGTTGTGTTGAGGGAAAGACTAGAGGAAGAGCAGGTTGGGTAACTTGATGACCTATTGCCACCTCTTTGTGATACTGAATAAATGATTTAGAGCAAGACCAAATGATTATATGTTACAGTAGCGGCGGCTGCCGAGCCGACCGCTACCTTACCTGCTGGTTCGCCAGCATTTTCTGTCAGCAGCGTTGCGGTCCGTTCCTTCCTGCAGCCTGCCGCAGCCTCTTCCGGCGGGCTCTCAGTGTGCCTTGGCGCGCGTCCAGCTAGACGCGTGTCTGTATTTAAAGAGACAGGCACACCTTTTTGGTCTCCTCCTCTTCCTGGGGGCTGGTCCTTATAACCCACTGGACACTACTCTCAGTTGCCCTTTCGTGGTGTCCAGTGAGGTTGGGAGGTTGTAGTACTGACTATCTGTTCTGGTTATGACCATTGGCTTGTTCTGACTATCCGCTCTGTGTATGATATTGGCTTGTCTGACAACCATTCTGGTGCATAATCTGCGGCTCTGGTAGACTACCCTCTTTGTGAATGACCCGGGCCTGGCTGACTATCCGTTCTGGTGCTGACGTTTGGCTTTACCTGATTTCCTGTTCTGTGCGTTATGCTGGTTGGTTCCGTTGCCTCTGGGATCAGACCTACAGCTCATTTCTTGTATATCGCTATCTACCTTGGTTGGCCTGCGGTTGTCAACTGCGCAACCAGCATACAAACGCTCCAGGGGATAGCCGTTGGGCACCTTGGTAGCTCTAGTGGCCTCTCGATCCTGGTTTCTGGTAGTACAGGTGCGGACCTGTCGGGCGTTTCCTATCTTTGTAGTACAGGTGCGGACCTGTTGGGCGTTTCCTATCTTTGTGGTACAGGTGCGGACCTGTCGGGCGATTCCTACCTTGGTTGTACAGGTGCGGACCTGTTGGGCGTTCCTACCTTGGTTAGTACAGGGGCGGACCTGTTGGGTGTTTCACACAGTTGGCCGTGCAGTTGCGGACCGGTAGTGGAGCTCTGGTGCGGACCTGAGTCAAGTCCTTCCTAGCTATCTTTGGGGCTCAGTTCCTTGTACTTCGGAAGAACAGTATTGCTACCAACCGTGTTGCCTTGTACTTTTCTGTACCATTGCCTGTGTGTGTGTTTCTTAATAAACTCTTGGGTGAAATAGTACGGACTCCAGTATCGTTATTTTTGCCGTGACATTATATTTACACAGTCTAATTTAAAACCACATAGATTGGATTTTAATCAAACATTAATGTGGATTTTGATGCTTTGGTGCTATATGAAGCACTTACAAACATACCACACAGTCTGATCTCCTAAATGAGGGACAGCAGGGAGAGAAAGAAGGACAGAGGGATTATTGTCACCAAGGGACAGTATGCCCCTAAAATGGGACACTTGGGAGGTATGAATGAACATTCATACCTTTTATCCAATACCTGTTAAAAATGAACTAATTGAGCACAGATATTCACAGGAAACTTATAAAATTAGTCTTTTAAATTTTTTCAAATGTCTTTATATTATCAGTTAAATGGTAGGTTATCCATATAAATGTAAATAAAAATATGTATGCACTTTCATGTGTCTGGCCACAACCAAGATAAGCTTAAAACAGAAAAGAGAAGAGCACAAAGCACTGGAGGACAAAATCTGTATCTGAAAAAAGTTGCTGTCTAATGTGCATGTATTATCACTCTATACCAATCTCCTTTAATAGTGGATGGGATCATACAATCATTCTCCGGCCTCTGGAATGCAAGTAAAGGACAAGAACACAAAGCATACTAGCCCTACAAGGGTAATACTGCAGCATAAATGAGCTTCCCCAAGGGTGCTGCCAGTTCCCCACTCAGTTCATAATGGAGTGATAAGCCTTTAAACAAGTATATGCAGTCCAAATAATGATCTGGGTGGAAGAATGCTAACCCGTATGCCAAATGTGAATAATAATATTTAAATAAAAAACACTTCAAAATAATAATAATTGAAATAATAAAAATCTATGTGTGATAATCCCTATGCATCTTGTGAGAGTTTTCTCAATTCATCAGGGGAAAATGTTACATAATTTTAGAGGAGGTGCAGGAGGAAAATCATGAGTGCCCAACTTCTCACCAGATGCACCTGACATGGTAGTAGTTTTTTGTGATTCTATTATTGCCTCAGTAGCACTAGGGCTAGTAGGAAGTGGAACCATCATCACCTATCACGGTGCCCTTGATTGCCTCCAGTGTTTAGTTGCTATAACAGCAACCTTGTTAGTTCCTGGCTGTCGCTCTATGCAAGTCGCTGTTCTTATAGGTCACTATTTAAGTGATGTCAACTCTCCGTCCACCTACTAGACCTTAAAGGCCTTAGCATTTCCAGTTACCAGTGTCCTTTTGTGGTGTTCCTGAGCCTAGTGCTGTGTTGGTCCATTTTCTAGTTCCTGTGTATTACCCCTGCTTCGTCTGACTACCCGATCCGGCTCTGACTCCTGGCTTCATCTGACTAATGATCCGGCTCTGACTCCTGGCTTCGTCTGACTACCTGATTCGGCTCTGACCCCTGGCTTCGTATGACTACCCAATCCGGCTCTGACTCCTGGCTTCATCTGACTACTCTTCCTCTGCTGCGCTCCGGCTTGTTTACTACTAGCCTTGGCTACCCAGCCCCAGCTATTGATATCCTGGTTGTCTGGGCCTAGCATTATCACTGCTCTCGCTACCCCTGTAGCAGTGCTTGTCGGTCAGTCTGTGTCACTGACCTCCTATCTAGTCTTGTGAAGGTGGTGTAGTTTGAGTCACTACAGTGTTGCTCCAGTGTTCTGGAGCTCTTCGCTCCTGTTACCTGGGTTTACCCTAGCGTTAGGGTACAGACGTGGGTCATATCACACTTGCCTAGTGAAGGGTGAAGAGAGTGTTCTTCCCTGGTCTCATGAAAGTGTATTATCATTGCTGCTACTATTGTGTTTAAATATTTTAAATAAAGTTTTATTTAATTTTATTTGTACTCGTCAAGTGTCTTTATTTCTTAGTCACTCCGTGACATCACCACCACCTGCCTCATGCCACTGCTGCTGGAGATATATTATATTAGAATTACTCCATTTCTACTTTGTACTCAGACTCAATGAGTGTAAACTGTTTAAAGTATAGCTTACTGGCTCCTGTTCTCAGGTCCCCATGTTCAGAAGGAAAATTGAAACATTCTGGGGCAAACCAACTGTGCCACAGTGGACATATGTAATGCCCTTAATTTAAATGGGGTGTTAACCCAATGGATTCTACAGAGCAATGTACTGGAGGCCTAGTGCTGCTGAGGCATTCAGTGGGGCATTTGCACACTCTGTGGCAATTGATTTGACCCAGAATTGATCTACATTCTTTTGAATATAGGGCCTATTTATAAAAGTAAATTGGAACAATTCTGGAGCAAATCATTTCACCATAGGGGACAATGGAACATTCCACTTGCTCTAAATGGGATTTTTAAGCCTTTGATTGTTAGAGAGGTCTCCAACACATTGTGAAGCAATGATCTCCCTAGCATCTGAGTGGCTAAAACACCATCTAACTGCCAGAAAGGTATGAAACCCATTGAAAAGCAATGCTTTGCATACCCCTATGGAACTCAAAGTGTTAAGTCAATCAGGATTTTGGAAATATTTTAAGACAGGAAAACGGTCTTCTTTACAGGGACTTGTATAAATAGTAGTGTAATCCATTCATTTTTGTAAATTATTCAAAACATTTATTAGACAGAATATAAATCAATGCATCAAAGACCTTAAAGGATTAAAATGGACAAGTTTAACCCTTTGAGTGCCAGAGGGGAGCACAACACAATGCAAAACAATGCATTGCATACCCCTCTGGCCCACAAAGGGTTAAGACCTTCAGGAAATGATAATAGAGATGTACTAAGAAAATGGAGTAATTTTAAAACAAACCAACAGCTCTGTAGGTGACAAATAAACACTCCATTCGTTTCAGTTGGGATTTTAACCCACTTAAGGCAAGTGAAGTCTCCAGTACAATGTTCTGCAATGCATTGGAGACCACTCTAATATCAAAGGGGTTAAAAGACTCATATAAAGCTACTCAAATTTATATTTGTCCTCAATGGTATGATTGATTTTCTCCAGAATCACTCCAACTCTCCTTAGTACATCAGCCATATTGTTTAAAAAAAATCCCTGTGGACCACAGAAGTGTGCGAAACTTTGCTTTGAAATGCTTTGAACATAACTCAGGTTAAGGGGTTAAAATAAAAAGCTACGAAGATATCATAAAAATGTTTCACCTCATAAAGTGGAGATGAATTCTTTGGGGATATCACTTCTCCAGTTCCTATGTTATTCTATGAAACCAATACACTGAAGATTTCTCCAACTTTGGAGATATTAGCGCATAGGCTTCCTAGAATAACTTAGGAACTGGAGAAGTGATATCACTAGATAAATCATCTCCGAATATCACCTCTTTGTCACCCCTTAATGCATAACTCCCATGGTCTTATTAGCTCTGTATTGGCAGGCAACAGGCCACGATGTTGTATGCATTTGCATGTCTTTGGAGTTTGCTGTTGATTCCTTAATGCAGCTTCTTACTAACTATTTTCTTGGTCAGGAATGAATTCACCACTCAATTGCCTGTATATGCGTTTTCACTCACTTCTCTACAGGGATTTGGAGTTATTCCCAGATGCATGTAACTAATTATTCCAACATGTGTTGCTGTTGTATCTGTGTAATGCTATTCTCTTTGTAACTGTGATTACTTTGTATCTTTGCTTTTAATCCATTTTTAAAACATTATAACACAATGAAATATGCACTTTTATGTCTTCCTTTTCTTAGCAGTTTGAAGATTTGACCATATTCACACTTCATATACACTTCTCTTCAGCATTGCCTGAGGTTATCTCCTTGTTGATGTCTTTATTCCCTAACGACCACATCAGCAAAGAACTTTGAACTATGAACTCATGAAGAATATACTCATTGCTTCATCATTTTTACACTCTAGATCAAGGGTTGGCAACCTCTGTCTCTCCAGTTATTGGACACTGCAACTCTCATAATCCACAACAAGCTAATGGCTGGCTGAGGATGAGGGGAGTTGTGGTGACCTGCAGTGGTGAAGTAAGCAGGGATGGGTGAAATGTTTCACTTCATTAGAGACACAATCAAAAACTGCACTTATCAATGAGCTAGACTTCTTTGTAGAATAAAAGTGCAATGTTCCCAATTATTTCATCCTTGATCATTGCATTAAAATCAATTATTAGAATGACACAACTCCCAACTCCATATAGAGAGTTTCCCTTGACTTCCCACTGAGGTAAACTGTGGGATTTCTGGTTCTTGCAGCTTGTCATTTTGTGTTTGTATGTGTGAGAGAGAAAGCAGCATCATTTTAAGCTAGAAGAGATAAGAAAGTGGAGCTGGTAGACAATTTGTTTTCTGAGGAGTCTGGGGACTCTGTGGTTTTTGAAAGGAGAAATGAGAGCTACCAAACACTCATAAATCATAGCCAGGTGATCCAAATTCCTACCTGAGCTGGCTGAGCCTCTTTTACCCAAAGATATACATTGCAGTCTGACACCCAAGAGACAGACAAGTACTTGACACTGACTCCTGCAAGTGTAAAAAGAAGTGCCAAGCACTTAGTGACTGAGGTATGGTGGTGCTGCACACCTGCTGCAGATGCTGTGTGGAACAATTTTTTTTCTTGCAAACTGCTGATTTTGATTCTATAACTGCAGTGTGTGTCAATGCTGGCCACACACACTGTTTTATTTGTGAGTAACCCATGTGGTCCTTGTTTCTGCTTAGAATGTAGCTGTAGCAAGTATGCAGATGCTCTCACATGCAGTGGGACCACTTCTAGGAGCTAACTCATTTTCTGGTGTGTCAGTACCAACCCACACTCAGGGAGATGTTCTGCCTCATTATTCCCTTCTTCTCCCCAAGAATGCCCCCAAACTCCCCTAATACAAAGAATATATATGTCCTACCTTAAAAACTCCCTAAAGTAGGCTTCAATTCCCCTTTATTTGCCTATCTTCTCTAGCTCAAATTGTGCTGCTTTCTCCTCTCACAAACACAGAATAGCATGCTGTGAGCCGGTATCCTTTAAAAAGTTGCATGCAGAAGACTGTGTGACCACATGAGTCATTAACCATGTCGCTTGCACAAAAATGTCGACATGAGAATCTTGCACTGCTTGACAGTGCAAAATCCTCATGTTATCTAATGAATGGTCGCATACATGTAATCAGTCCTATCCTCCCGCCCTGAGCCGGTAGCCTGACACTTCGCTTTGCGTTCTCCATACAGAATCTCACTATCAATTTTTACTAATGAAATCATAGGGCAGTGGTACTCACATGCAATGTCCTTTTTCAACCCCACTCACTCCTATATATTAACCCTATGCTAATCCAAGCACCTCCTCTTCCTGCAGTTCACTGATTAAGAACATAAATGTCACATTTACAAGACAAGATAAATATAGAGCCAGTAGCCTCACATGCAATGTGTTTTTTCAACCCCACTCACACCTATATATTAACCCTATGCTAATCCAAGTGCCTCCTCTTCTTGTCAGGTTACGGGCTCAGGACGGGAGGACAGGACTGGTTAATGATTCATGAGGTTGCACACTCTTTTGTGCGTGACCTTTTAAAAGTGAACCATGAGAGCCTAACACCTTGAAAGAAGAGAAAGCTGCCACAAGGTGGGAAAAAAAATCAGTCTTCCCATTCAGTTTTCCCCAAAAGCAGGAAAATTGGACTTTTTGCAGGTAATGTTTCACCAAGCGGGAAGTGTCATTTTTCTCTGATTTTGGTTTGAGGCAAAAATTTTCACCCATCCATAAGTGTTAGAACTACAGCTTGCACACTACTCTAAAATGATCCAAACAGAACATTGTTATTATGGAAATCTCTTTTATATTGAAAAAGCCCTCATGAATTCATTTTAAAATAATGAGATGATGATAATAATATGTTAACCAGGTAACATATTTCAAACTATTGTTGAAATTGTCTATCATCATCTTAATGAGATAGATGTATATTTTAAATTTATTGCAAATGTTACTATTTCATTCAAAGACCAGATCCTATGTGCAGCAATTTAGTCTATGTAATTTTCGTATTTATAATTAAAGAACCCAACAATGAAACAACAGCCCATGCATTACTCATTTTGTATTCCTTTAGCAGGTAGACACTTCATAGCCAGTATCAACTCCCTTAATATATTCTTGTCTGGAGAAAAGTAACTAAAAGATAACCAAATGTTTAAGAATTGTCTAGATTTTTAAGGGACAGGATTGAAACATTGTATTGTAAAATACACAAGAGTAGTAGTGTACAGGAAAAAAATATTGTTGGACTTCAGTTACTGTTGTGTTCTTGGTTTCAGCCACTGTAGATGATTAAGATCTGAGTGAAATTAGCTTCTGTAAAGAATTTTTACTTCTATCCTAGCAGATTTATTTACATTTTTATTGGGTTGTCTAGATCTCTAGGTATGAGACCAATATAGATTCAAAATTAGATTAGACTTTCACCAAGCTTTATAACAGAGATGAACCACAGTACCCTCAGAAAAATAATAGAACTTGAGAGTGAATGTAGAAATATAACTCAATGCTAAATCATCTAAAGCCAACATACTAAGCTACGGAGGCCAAAAATACCCCCCTGTTATCATTGATTGCTCAAAAGGGGAGATCATTTGGATAGTTCTCAGGCATTCTGTGGTGTTCCTTTCTTCTAAACTTTGTTTAAGTCTTTGTATAAACAAGGTGTAGAAGAAAAATCATGATTGTTGCTTGTTGTGGGGAACACGTAAAGAAGATTCTATACAAACAGTAATAGAGTGGGTACGCTGGTATGTACTAAAGCACACATATTCTATAGAGCATAACTTGAAGAATGGCACTGGAAGCTGGGACACTAGTGGAGCTGCTCTAGCATGATTATACATTCACCTCTTGGTTTAGGTTCTGCATTGATGAAGTCACATTAATATATTTTATTGAACTACTGAAATTTAGCAGCCTAAAGCCTCCGCTAAAGAGACAGTAGGGGGGAAGTACTAAAGCACCTGTTCAGATCATTTTCTTGCTTTAACACTGGTGTAAAAATTGTGTGTTTACACTTTGGGACATGTACTAAAGGGTATGATTTCCTTAGTGCATACCAGAACACATACTACACCACTATTATGACTTTAATGCAAGCAAGCCCCAAAAGACACCTTTATGATATGCACAGGAAAACTGGGTAAATGTTGCCAATTTCCTCATTTCTGTGTCAATACATAGTGTTAAACAAAGCACAGAAGAACAGAACATATTGCCTTCTATTGCCTTTCCTTTGGATCAAGTAGTATAAATGGACAATTTTCTCTCTAGGTAGCTTATTATATATGGGATATGAAGTCACAACACTTTCTGTGCCTAATTTATTGCCTATTTTATTGAAAAATCATATTAGTACATCCCCTTAATTTCACTTGAAAATTAAATGGATTCCTATATCTCAATATATTTTACTGTTATTTTGCATTGGCAATAATGTATCATAATGTAAATTCAGGAACCCTACAGTTTTTCAAGAGAAAGAAGGCATGAAATGCCAAATGATACACATTTAAAATCACAACAATTTCTTAAATACTCACAATGTTATTGGTTGGGAGAAAGCATATACTAAACCCCAACTCATAAAGTTTGCAGAGAAATTATATCCTGTCTCTGCACAGGGTATCAGGAACAGATGCTGAAACACGGGGTAGAAGTTAGAAGAGGAAAAAACTGTTGCAAAAGGACTTTTCTTCTAATAACCATATAAAAATATTTAATATAATAAAAGCAATTATATGACAAAAAAGAGTAAGTCAAAATAGTGTTGACGAGTTTCGCGGTTTACACTGCTTCTTCAAGACTTACAGTACTGGCTCTTCAAATACAGATAAGAAATCTACAATCATTAGAAGAAAGGCAGAGTAGAAGGAAAAATAAAAATAAATTGAAATTCAATATTAAAAAAGATAAAATGGTTTCTTAGTAGTTCACAGTACTGGTTGACATTATGAACACCACCAATGCTGAAAAAAAGAGAAGCTGGATGGACCCAGAGGCTAGCTACTATGAGGAAGAGCCATTAACAGAGATGGGCAAAAAGTCCTGTTTCATTCCCACAGGACTTTTTGGGAAATACACATGTTTTCACTCTTCCCACAGGAAATTTTGGCCATAGGGAAGCCCACAGATTTTCTGCCATTTCTCTAAGACCTCAGAACATATTGCGAGAATAGTTCAATTTCCTGAGTGTGTTGTTTGATGGGACAAAACTTCTCGCCCATATATGGATAGCCTGAACACTCATAAATCTAAGACTTTTCTCACTGAAACCCTGCTGCTATGATGGCTAACCATTATTTTTAAAGAGATAAAAAACAACAACATAGCTTATATCTCTCTGAGGGTTTCAGATTCTGCCAATAATCTAGTCACAACTAAATTTAGCATATGGGCAAAGCAGGGCAAATGTACCATATCACCTATTCTTAACACTGCTATTATATTGGAGCCATTATCAGCAAACACAAAACCACTTCCAACAGCAGCAAAAGCACTCAACATATCCAAAGTTGTGGATGTTGATAACCTGTGTTGTTGCTGGTTACTCAACACTAGTAGTTTGTGTGTGGTTGCGTGGGGCTTGGACTAGGAAGTGGTGATGATGCTGATAATGACTGACAGGGTGACTTTATATTTTTGGCATCTTTGCTTCTCCGGAGTCAAACTTGCCAATTAATTTCTCAAACAGTTTAAAGACTCCTTTATCAGTGCTGGAAAACTGAGTGTTTGCCTTTCAGCTAACTTTCTGGCAATATCATCTTTTTCACTCTCAACTTCATCGGTACCTGAAGAAGACAATGATGCTGGAGAAATATATATTCTAGATCTAGATCATCTTCATCTGTAATTAGGCCATCCTCAGCATCACCCATTGTTTCTTCCTCACTACTTTTATATTTTTCTAGTCTTTTCAAGGTCTCAAGCAATTTATTTTTGCCTTTCCCCTTTGAGAGTTTTTCACAATGTTCAGTACTAATTTGAGGACAGTTGTTTTTGTACTTTTGTCTCACTATCAGATGCAACAGTAGGATTAGCTACTACTCCTTATTCCACAATGCAACCAGCACTAGAATGTTATCCATTGTCATCTTCAGGGTTTTTAGATGGTTTATTAATAGTACTGGTGCTAGTGGAACTTTTGGTGGAACTTTAACAAACTACCTACCTCCTCCTTGACCCATTCCAGCACTGCTCCTACTACTTTCACCCTCCCCTAGCTCTTCTGCATTTTCTGGACATTACTCAGCTACTGTGTGATTTTAATGTAAAGTACACAATAAAAGCAGGAACAGGAAGGAGCTTGGATCAAAGCTGTCTGTGTCTTTCCATTCAGTCACACAAATGTTGGGGTATTTGTGGTAAATTTCTTTTGCTCTCTTCTCATACCTCCAGACTCCCCTAGCACACAGATAACAGTCAGAACAGGAAGGAATTTGGATCAAAGCTGTCTGTGTCTTTCCAATCAATCACATAATTTTGGGGTATTTGGGTTAAATGTTCCTTTGCTCTCTTCTCATACCCCCGGATCCCACTAACACATACATAACAAGTAGAACAGGAAGGAACTTGGATCAGAGCTGTCTGTGTCTTTCCAATCAGTCACACAATTTTGGAGTATTTGGAATAAATCTCCTTTGCTCTCTTCTCATACGCCCAGACTCCCCCTAGAACACAGATAACGGCCAGAACAGGAAGGAACTTAGATCAAAGCTGTCTGTGTCTTTCCAATCAGTCACACAGAATTTGGGGGTATTTGCTGTAAATGTCCTTTGCTCCCTTCTCTTACTCCCCAGAATCCC
Source organism: Rhinophrynus dorsalis (assembly GCA_037306005.1). NCBI lineage: Eukaryota > Metazoa > Chordata > Amphibia > Anura > Rhinophrynidae > Rhinophrynus > Rhinophrynus dorsalis. The sequence goes on along the minus strand of CM074720.1, from coordinate 485,492,683 downwards.
CTGTCAAACAGATAACAACCAGATCAGGAAGGAATTTGTATCATGGCTCACTGTGTGTTCCCAGTCAGTCGCAAAAATGTGGGGATATTTAGGGGTGAACCTCCTTTCTCCCTTCCTGGTCCCCAGCTTCCCCCCAGTCTCCCCTATTACAGAGAACAAATGTTCTGCTTACAAAACTGTCTAAACTAAGCTTCAACTCTTCTTTTTAACCTATCTTTTCTAGCTCAAAAATGGTTTATGGAGGCTAGTTTCTTTAACATATCCTTTTCTAAGTTAGCAAATTTTATGTACTAGTTTACATATAATTTTTTCTGGTCTTGTGTTTAATTCCTTGGATGCTAAAGTGGTCTTCAAAATATTGCTAATCAGTGCATTGGAGACTTCAGTGCATTGGAGATTTTACATTTTTTTCAGAGTCTGAGACTGGCAACAATATAGGGGATTGGGGAAGGGCCATAGAAAGAATGGGGTTGGGACAACAGGCAGGGCTAAGGGTGTCTAGGATGCCTTGCTTAGGGATGCCAGTGTTGTCTGAGATGTAGATTTGGCCCTATATAGGTTATCTTATCTATTGTATGTATGTATGTATAAAAACTTCATTTTAATAGCTGTACAAAAAATCAAGTATTTCATAAATAATTTTCAACACTGTATAACATATAATAATACAATACTTATAATATAAAATAATATACAGCTAAATAAATAAGGTTCACTATTGTGTTATTAAATTTACTTAAATGTTCAGAACTTTGGTTTGAAGGACTGCATGTCCTTCGAATAAGACATTCATGACACTAATGATATCCCTTTTACAGTTCATAGGAAATTTTCACATTAACAAAATTAATTAAGACTTATTTAATTGAATATTTTTCACTGTGCAGATAGTGAGCCAGTCTGAACTACATTTCATGTGCAGTCATGCTCCAGAATATGTATATAGCCACAGTTGTAGTGAGATGTGAATATACAAAGAAAGGAGGAAATAATAGATGTCACTCAGCAGGTTGCATGTCTCCCTTGCTTGCTCTCTGTCTGCTAACTGTGACCTCCCGTCTCTACTCCTGCTGTTCCAAGGCACTAAAATCCACTTCTTGGCCTGCTGTGCACAGTGTTACTTATTCTTCCAATCTGTTACACCCTTCTTGTTCTATTGAATAACATTATGTTATATCTGTTTTCTCCTTCCAAACAATTTAATGCAAATACTAAGATAATAAAGAATATGCTATGGCAGCATCAGTAAGATTAAAATGAACACCCACCTCTTTTTATGAAAATATTTTGTGAGATAAGTTGAAGATAGTGCTATCAATATAATAAAGTGTTTAGTGTGTTAAACTTCCAATAAAACCAATGGGCTATATTGCATACGTTTTAGTGTCCTCATTGTTATATAGTCATAATAAAGTTATAGAAAGCTTTAATCTCAGCCTGTCTCTGCGTGAATTCATAACTTTATCAGATGAAAAAAAAAAAGAAAAGTATCTTTTTCTGATACAACATAAACATGTATTAATCTTAACATATATTATCCATCTAAAAGTGCATATAAAATAACAAAATACCTTTTATGATGATGGGAGTATGCCCTGGATAGAGCCAACATATTTAATCTGATGTACTAAGAAGAACTTGATTAAGTCTAGAGAAAGTCAACTGAACCATTATTGCCATTGCAAATTACCAAACTTCCTGTGCATTTAAAAGTGATTTTAACCCTGTGAGCATAGATAGGTATCCAGCTTCATATAAGTCATGGAGGATTTTCATTTGTTCACTTTATGCAATTGTTTTGCCCTAGAATTCTTTCTAAAACATCAGCCTCAAACAGGGCTGGATTTATATCTCCGTCACTCCTAGGCAAGGCACTCTATCTTTACCAATGGCCACACCCCCACCCCTCAAATGGCCCCTCCCCTAGTCCCACTGGCCCATAACAAATAAGGGAAAAAATCTAACCATTTTGTTGCTATGGAGATGTTCCATGCAATGCTTAGCAATGGGTTGGAGATCGCTCTAGTATCCAAGGGATCAAATACAAGCCTGTAAAGGAGTGTAAAAGTGGTGCAGGGACATTGAGATTCATATGGCCACACCCACAATTCAAAATATGGGTGTGACCAGCACAGCTGAGGTGCCCCTCAAAATCAGTGTAAAAAGCACAGAAGGGTACAGATTCTAATGTAAATTTTGAACTAGGAATTATCATATAGGACCAGGACTAAGAGTAACATTTCAAAGTAAACATATTTAAGGAATATAGAAGAGATAGGTAAATGCCTCTAAAATGCTACACTTTCTAGAAACACATAGCAAATATTTAATTATCCTTAACATGACAATGTATTTATCCTTTTAAAATGCCATATCTATACACATATAGTTCTATTTGTGAAAAATGTGTTACATGTGCTTTTTATCTAACATTGCTTTCTTATGAATTCCCTTTTATGTCTAACAGAAAAATGTTATTGAATCGTTATTGCATAACATTGTATAAAAGTTTGCTGTTACTGTAGAGCAGAGAAAATAATAGTGGAAATGCTTGGTGATAAAATTAAGATACCAAGGCAATGGGTACCATGACTACCACACCAGAATGAAATCAACGCAAACCCTAAAAAAGAGAAGCTATCTCTTAAAGGGATAGTAATGTTTCATAATAAAAGCAGCACTAATTAATCATCATAGTATTTGGACTTTGGAGAGTGTTATTTCAATTCTGACAGAGTTGTAGTTCAAGAGTAATTCAATGACAAAGTATCCCCCTCCCGCCCCTTTTACTGATGTAACACTGCTCAGCCAGATCAGAAGGGAGGTGCACAGGTAGATTTCAGAGAGGGACAATCTTCAATTAAGATAAGGGAAAAACCTGAAAAGTTGTCAAGGGGGGCAGGGATTTCATTGTTCTCATAGGAAGAAGATTGTCCCCTTCTGTTATCTGTCTGGTCTATGGACTGCATTCCACATCTGAGAAGAGATGGCTTACACTAGGTAAAAGGGGCGGGAGGGGAAACTTTGCTTGTGAATATCTTTCAAACCATAAAGGTTTGAGAGATAAGACATATCGTTCTTCATGTTTTTTTAATGCCTACAAAATAAAATAAAGATAAAACGAAGTATTACTATCCCTTTAAGGGTAGCCAGAGTGGTTAGGCCAGAGGTAGACAATTGTTGAACCTCCAACTATGGGGAACTACAAGTCTTATCATCCCAAAAATATAATGGATGGTTGGAGATGATGCGAGTTGTAGCCTCAAATAGCTGAAAGTCCTAGAACTCACCCCAGGGTTAGACCTATAGCTCCAAATAAAATAGCCCTTACTTGTAACCAGCTACTGAAGCTGGTCCTTCTTAAAGGGATAGTAATACTTCCATTTTTTCTTTATTTTATTTTGTAGGCAATAAAAAACATGAAGAACAATATAAGTCTTATCTTTCAAACCTTTATGGTTTGAGAGATATTCACAAGCAAAGTTTCCCCTCCCGCCCCTTTTACCTAGTGTAAGTCATCTCTTCTCAGATGTGGAATCTGGTGTAAGACCACACAGATAGCAGCAGGGGACAATCTTCTTCCTATGAGAACTATGAAATCCCTGCCCCTTGAAAATTTTTTCAGGTTTTCCCTTATCTTAATTGAAGATTGTCCCTCTCTGCAGTCTACCTGGGCACCTCCCTTCTGCTCTGGCTGAGCAGTGTTACTTCAGTAAAAGGGGCGGGAGGGGGATACTTTGTCATTGAATTACTCTTGAACTACAACTCTGACAGAATTGAAATAACACTCTCCAAAATCCAAATACTATGATGATTAATTAGAGCTGCTTTTATTATGAAACATTACTATCCCTTTAAACTTATTTTGTAGAAAATTAGATGTTTCCCTTGCCCATCACAGCACAACTACCACCACAACCAAAGACATTTTACTTAAACTATTGTCCCTTTTGAAAGCAATGCATTTATAAGAACATAATATGTTATCTTCTAGGCCTATATCCTTCAGTATATAGAGTAGCAACCTGATGATCATCTTTTATATATATATATATATATATATATATATATATATATATATACAGCAACATAATGATCAAGAAACAAATATAATTCTGGAAAGGAAATAATGATTGCATTATATTATCAGTGAGGCTTCCCAGAAAACATTATAATATAAATTCTTGTGACATAGCATTAAATGGAATCTGTTATAGATTTTTACTTAGTGCTGTGCTATAAGGTAAAGGAAATTGAGCATAAAATAATGATTGATTTCCCTAAAGGTCTATGATAAAGTCTACCTCTCACTAAAAGAGTTTCTTAAAGCATTACCTCAGCTACTGTAAATCTCTACTCTTTCTATTTCTGCTATACCTAACCCTATAGTGGAAGACATGTGAGGAATTTTAAAAGGTAAAATAAAGTTACTGCCTAATACAGAAAAGAAGAGGGGAAATGGAGTTCAATGCAACTGCAAAACAACCATAGAGGACAGGTGAATTTGCCCAATTAAATCAATGTGAATATTAGGAATTTTTATTTTACCCTATGCTGCAGTTGGCTAAAATTCTCACTATTCTTTTGTACATAAGGACCTGGGAGCTTGATTCAGGAAGTTAAAGAGGAGCAATTTTGGAACAATCCAATTGCACCAATTATTTTGATTAGGCTTTTAAATACCTTTACTGTTACCGAGGATACAGTGACTTGTTACACAATGGTTTGGAGACTTCTCTACCATTCAAGGGGTTAAATCACCATTAAAATCAAAGGATATTTGGTGATTTTTTTTATTTTCCCCAAATTTGCTCCTCTTTAGCATCATGTATAAGGACCTGACTTAATCACATCCTGTGATCAGAAATACATGTTGTCTTCATGAAAAAGACCAGTAAATCAGAAAGGACAAACTTTAAATGACTTATAACTAAAGCAAGACAGGAAGAGAATGAGAATGCAAACTTATTGAAAATAAATAATTATGTATTTTAAAAAAATAATATATTCAGCTTTTATTGAAGGCTTTAATCAACCATTTGGTGTTGACTAAATCATGTTATTGCCCACAGCTTAAAATTCAATCAGGCATCAAAACTTTCAGAAGGGCCTGATTGTGAGAATGAAAGTCATTAAAGCTGGGGTAGTCAATTTTGTGTATATACATGTTGGTGATGCACATTCCACAATCCCCAACCAATCAGTGGCTAGTTATGGATTGTAAAAATTGTAGACTCCAACAGCTGGTGGACCAACAAAAGACTTCCGCTGCATTAAAGTATAGAACAAGGAATATTCTTGATCCTTTCAAACAAGCAATTAAGTTAAAGTAATTTAGTTTTCACCTCTTGAGTAGGGATGGGTGAAAATTTTCTCCTGAAACTGAAATCGTCAAATAATGACACTTTCCGCTTGGTGAAAAATTTCCCTCGAAAAGTGTAGTTTTTTTGCTTTTTTCCACCTTTTCCTGCCTATTGAAATCAACGGGAAGAAAAATATTTCTACACCTAACAAAAGTTTTTTACAGCCATATAAAAGGCTGTCAGGCTCTCACAGCAGCCATTCTGCGTTTATGAGAGGAGAAAGCAGCATGTTTTTTAGCTAGAGGAAGCAAATAAAGGGGAAATGAAACTTAGTTTAGGGAGTCTTTTAGGTAGGACATCTGTTCTCTGCATTAGGGGAGTCTGGGGGCACTGTGGGGTAGAAGAAGGGATGAAGGAAGTTGACCCCAAATACCCCAAAATTCTGTATGACTGACTGCCAAGACACAGGCAGCTAGGGCCTAATTTGCTTGCTGATCTTGATGTTATTATTATATTTATGTTGGACATCTATGAGGGAGTGAGAAGCAAAATGGCAATCTAGATTGCACTAATTGTGGTTGGGGTGGGGAATTAAAGGGATAGTAATATTTCTTTATTTTATTTTGTAGGCATTAAAAAACAAAACATGAAGAACGATATAAGTCTTATCTCTCAACGCTTTATGGTTTGAGAGATATTCACAAACAAAGTTTCCAATCACTGACCAAAACGGTCAAGCCTGCCATCTAGCTGTCAGATTTGGAATCCGGTCCACAGATCAATCGGTGGCTCTTCAGCAGAGCCGAGATCGCAAGATATAAAATAACTATTTAATTGAAAGGGTGTATAAAGTGTGCTTGCAAACCAGGCACACTTTGTAGACTATTCGAATTAAGTATTTCTTGAGGTCATTTATCCTTACAAGGGTATTTTCTGTATTTGACCAAGGGGATTCCATAGGAGTGCAATTTAAGGGCCATACTTGCTATTTCCTTCTTTAGGAATTACTTTTGTTTTTTGTTGGGAGTGAGAACAAAGCAAAGGAGGTTAACCCCAAATACATCAAAATTCTGTCTGACTGATTTGAATTGATTTCCTTGCTGATCTTGCTGTTATTATCTCTCTTTTGGACAGTTATAAGATAGGGTGGATAACTGTAGAAACATATAGAAAAAAATATTAGATGACAGACAGTTGACTGGGACCCAGACGTAAGCTGTGTCACTGAGGCAGAAGAGATAGCAGACAAGATTTAGAATTTTGTTGAGGGCTAAGGCAAGACATCACACTCCATCAGTTGTGTTGTGTAATTTAGAGTAAAAAAAATACACAGTAGTTTAGTAATGTCCAGCAATCATACAAGGGGCAAGGGGAGGGGGAAAGGAAGAGCAGGGCTGAGAGGTGGGAGAAGGTAGTTCAAAAACTGGCTGCAGCTTTTCAACAGGACAGTTTACTTGACCACAACCAACAGTCGTAAGGTTTCTACTCACAAAATAAGAGGCTGGAAAATGGCTTATACCAGATCCAGCTGTAAGGCCTCTGGAATAAATGATTGCACTCAGTTGCAGTATATCCAAAATATAAACAGTAATTGATGGCTGTTGTCCACCAGCTCGCTCTCTTCAGCAGTACCATATGGAATATGAAAAAAAGAAAACAAAGGAGGTGCCCAATAGTGTAATTATATAGATAACAATATAATATGTTAATCAAACTTGTAGTCACAAAGTGATGATGTCTGACACTCAAGCTTATGGAGACTATAACCCTGTTTCAGTGCGGGCATGCTCAGCTCTCTGGACTCTTCTCCAATCATAGAATGAAAGATGATAGTGGTATAACAGCATTCCTCTTAAAATAATTTAAAATATAAAAGATAACAAATGTTTAAAAGACAAGGCTCTCTGTGCATCGATTTATCAAAGAACAAAAAAGTCAGAGTAATATAAAAAATGCTGTCTTTGTGATAACAAACATATATAAACCATTCTAATTGGTTCACATGAAGACAGGCCTCGAACAGATGGACATATGAAGGGACAATAAACTCCACTGACAAGTCTGGCATCTAGATTAAACGAACAATAAAGAAAGATCTAAATTAGAATACTATTGTATGAGCATATTCAACTTAATCCGATTTAGTCAGACAGCAGAGTTGTGTTTACAACTTCAATCTATTGCACCATATAATTTCAATCTTGTCACAGTGCCTTACCTCAGCCTGCGCCATTCGGCCGGGAGCATGGGTTCTGGACTGATGCTCCAGCATCACTGGCTGCATCCCTCTTTGCCTGCGGTCTCCTCTGGTATGGTTCCTTGTTACTGGCATCTGTAATCAAGCACTTGCCTGGACGCCTGTTATAGGCCCAGCCTGGGGGACCTAATTGGTCCCGCCTTCTCCTACTCCTTTATAAACCTCTCTGGACCTGTGTATCATTACCCTTACATCGTTGTTCAGTGCAGTTCTAGTTCCTGTTGTTCCTGCATCCTGTGTATGACCCGGCTTGTCTGACTATCCATTCTGGTGCTGACCTGTGGCTCTGTTTGACCATTCTACCTGTGGTCTCCTTTGGCTATAGACAACCAACCTGGTGCTGACCTGGGGCTCTGTCCAACTATCCTCCCAGTGTTGCCTACTATCATTGGACATCCTATCTGGTGAAGACCTGTGGCTCTGGCTGACTATCCGCTCCGTGAATGACCCTGGCTTGTCTGACTATCCAACCTGGTGCTGACCTGGGGCTCTGTCCAACTATCCTCCCAGTGTTGATATTGATAATTTGTTGTTGGCTTTGAAGACCTTGCTTAGCTGTACCACTCACTTAGAATGCTCGAACCCACAACCGGTGGCCACCCCAGCTTCTTCCTTGGCACCGGTAGTTCCTACCGTCTCTGATGCAGGATTGGTCAGAGGGTTGTCTGGATCCGCTCCACTCCCACAGAGTTACAGTGAGGAGCCTGAGCTTTGTTGCGGGTTTCTTAACCAACTAGGTATTTACCTTGAAATGATTCTGTATGTCTTCCCTAGTGAGAGCAGTAGGGTTGGCCTAATGATTTCCCTCCTCTCTAGAAAGGCTTTGGCTTGGGCAAATCCTTTATGGGAGATGGACAAACTCATAATATATAAATTTACTGAATTTGTGGCCTCCTTCAAACGTGTCTTTGATGTGCCAGGTCCGCGACCTCGGCTTCTAAACATCTAATGACCATCCGCCAGGGCAGTTGTACTGTGGTGGAGTACGCTATTGAGTACAGCATCCTGGCAGCTGAGGTGGGTTGGAACAATGAGGCTCTCGTAGCTGCTTTTTCCCAAGGGCTTTATGACTATGTGAAGGATGAGATTGCTGCCCGTGATTTACCTAAGGGTTTGAATGATGTGATATCGTTTAGCATCCAGATTGACACTCGGGTCTGGGAGAGACCCTCGTTTAAGGAGCACCTGCAGAGGCATCCTGCCAGAATGTCCTCTCCCTTAACTTGCCCACCCAGTCCTCCCTCACATCCCATGCCTCCTGGTTCCAACTCTGGGTGGGGAACTGATGCACGTTGGGGCCACCCGTCTCTCTGTGGAAGAGAGGGCCTTTCGGAGGAGGGAGAGACTATGTCTCTTATGTGAGAGACCTGGATACTTATTGAAGACAAACGCTCACACCTAAGATCCTGTCGGGGACAGATCTTGGGTGGCATCTCTAAGTCCCCTGAAGCCACGCAGGATAAACCCATTCTTGAGGCGGTTCTTACATGGGCCAATGAGCCTAACTCAGTTTCTGCACTAATAGACTCTGGTGCGGCTGGTTATTTTATGGACGCCACTTTTGCTGATCAAAATGGTATTCCCTTACAGTCACGCGTCTCTACCTTGGCAGTTGAGACCCTTTCTGCCATCACACATTACTCATGAGACGTCTCCGTTAACCCTGAAAGTGGAAACCCTCCATAAAGAAACCCTGAAGTTTCAGGTTATCAACTCTCCTAATTATGCCATCATCCTAGGGTTTCCTTAGTTGCAGGCACATAACCCTAGGACTGATTGGAGTACTTGCGAAATATTGTCTTGGGGTCCACACTGTGATGAGTCCTATCACTCCTCATTAGACCGGCGTGTGCCGAGTCTTCTGGCCTACTGGAGGCCTATTCTCAGTTCACTGATGTGTTTAATAAAGTCCAGGCCAGAGAATTACCTCCTCATTGGCCTTAGGATTGTTTGATAGACTTACTACCTGGTACTACCCCTCCTAGGGGCCGTATATACCCGCTGTCTGTGGAGGAAAACAAGGCTATGGAGGACTATGTTGCCGATGCTCTGGAGAGGGGCATCATTCGCAATCCCACATCCCCTGCTGATGCTGGATTTTTTTTTTTACAAAAAGAAAGACGGAGAGTTGTGTCCATTCATTGATTTCCGTGGCTTGAATAAATTGATGGTTAAGAATGCTTATCCGATACCTCTGATTATGGAACTTTTTGACCGTCTCAAAGGTTCCAAAATATTTACAAAACTGAATTTGAGGGCGGCTAACAATTTGGTCAGAATAAAGGAGAGCCACAAATGGAAGACCACCTTTAACACCCGGAGCGAGCACTATGAATACCTTTTAATGCCCTTTGGTCTTTTCAATGCTCCTGCTGTCTTCCAGGAATTTATCAATGATGTGCTGAGAGACCTATTACAAAGTTGCGTTGTGGTTTATCTGGATGACATCCTCATTCATTCTCCTACATTGGAGACTCATTGGTTGGATGTATCCAAAGTCCTAAGATTATTGAGAGAAAACAATTTGTTTTGCAAGTTGGAGAAATGCGAATTTCACAAACCTCAGGTGACCTTTCTGGGTACATTATTTCCTCATCTGGGTTGGCCATGGACCCCCAGAAATTGTCCACAGTATTACAATGGCCTTGTACTGAGGAACTTACGTTTATCCAAAGATTCCTGGGATTCACTAATTACTGTCGTAAGTTTATTAAAAAATGTTTGACTATTGTCAAACCTATCACCGATATGACCCATAAAGGTGCTAAGGTCACAGAATGGTCTCCCAGTGCATTGCTAGCTTTTGAGAACCTCAAGGCAGCATTCGCAGCAGCTCCTATCTTGGTGCATCCAAATCCCGCCCTGCCCTTTACCCTGAAAGTTGATGCATCTGAGATTGGAGTAGGAGCCCTTCTTTCTCAACGCTTGGCCCCAGGGGAAGCCTTATGCCCTTGTGGCTGTTTCTCCAAAAACTAAGGCAGAGATGGTATATCAGATTGGGAACAGAGAATTATTGCCCATTATATTGACATTGAAAGAATGGTGACACCTCTTGGAAGGTACCATTTCCCCAGTCTTAATTCTTACTGATCATAAGAATCTCACTTACTAGTCCGAGGCTAAACATTTGCCATCCCGTCAGGCTAGATGGGCACTGTTCCTACCCAGATTCAATTACTCATCTCTGAGTCATCCAGGATATTGAAAACAATAAAATAAGCTACCTGAACAATAAAAATAGATGTAATATATTTAGGTCAGACTATAATGTGAGTTACAAGTTTGCCAACTGTATAGATACAAACTCTCCAGATTTCCCAGTTATGGAGAGACACAACTCTAAACAATAAACCATACAACAAGAATATATAGCCTGAAAAATGAGTATTAACTGCTCCACAAACAGAAATCAGGCAATGTATTCCAAAAAGACGAAAAAAGACACAAAGGGAGCCAATAGTGCCTTATCACTCAAACTTAAGAGCGAAAGTAACAATGACAAAGATCTCACATTTCAATATTGCTGCATGTATACATCTATTTAGGCTGTATCTGTACATATGTATACATGCAGCAGTATTGAAATGTGAGATCTTTGTCATTGTTACTTTAGCTCTTAAGTTTGAGTGATAAGGCACTATCGGCACCCTTTGTGTCTTTTTTGTCTTTTTGGAATACATGCTTGATACTTTGTGAACGGAGGTATAAGGAGAGCAGCCGGGTGCCTTAAAGAAGCTGAAAGACATCTATAAAAATCCCATACTTTTGTGAGCATTGTCCTATTGGTGGTGGTGAGGTGTTTTAAATATTAGAAGATATCACACAAGGAAGTGTCTCTCTTTTTTCTGCAGGAATCAGGCAATGCATCCATATCAATTAATATTATCCATAGGTTCCTGGGTCACCTAAACACATAAGATGAAACAAAGCAACTGATATATATTGCCCTACATAATCCAAAGGCTCCATAAACTCCTACAACCATGGGATAATTAAAAATATAATTGTGACCCCCTAAATAATAAACTAATTGTGACCACCTAAATAATATACTAACACTGTGTTTAATATTAAAGTGATAGTAATGTTTTAATTACTTTTGAACTACACCTCTGACACTATTGAAATAATACTCTCCATGACCCAAATACTATAAAGATTAATTGGAGCTGCTTTTTTTTTGAAACATTACTATCCCTTTAAGTAATAAGTGGGGGTGATAATGGAAAAGAAAAAACAAGTATACTTTCCTGAAGGTGACTGATTCTAGAAAAGTAATGTGCTATGTGTGTTTTGTACATACCCTAGAGACATGTTAAAAAAAAAGAAGAAAAAAGAGTAGCCATGAGGGGATTCAAAGACTTCACTGAGACCTAGAGGAAAAAGGGTCGATAACCTAAAGATTCAAAAATATTCCCTATTATTAAGTCTTTGAATACGGTCAAAGGACCCAGAGGGGGGTACATGTTCAATGGCCATAAACTTCATATCTGTGGTTCTTTTTCCAGTGCCTCGATACAAGGCTGTATAAAGTCCCTTTGTATATTTCTTTTGTGTTGGTCTAAGGGCATTCCAAGATTTTGCGTCATTCAGCCTATATACTGTAGATTGCAAGTAAAAGCAATTAGATAAACCACAAATCTCGAACTACAATTTATAAAACTCTTGACTTGAAAAACTTCTGAGGTAATTCTAGATGTGAATGAAGTGGACTTCTCTGCAATATATACGGGCAGGCTAAACATCTGTCTTTTCCACATTTATGCACACCCTTCAGTGTTCTCAAAGATGCTTTCTCCCTGGCTCCACTCGTAGAATTGAAAGGGGAATATATCCTAAACTGGTATTATTTTGCTCATTATGGTTCTCCCTATTAAACTTACTTGGTGCAAGAATTTTTTTTAATGTTTAGATCTTCTATAAATTATTCTTGGTACATCAGTAGAGGATCATTACATAAAATGTTCCAGTGGTTTTTAAAGATACTAGATGCCATGTTGTATTTTGCAATAACTAAAGGAGCGCTGTTATAGGAGTCTGCTCTCCCTTCCCAATGATCAGTCTCACCATTATATTTTCTTGCACAATTATATCAATCATAAACAAGTTTACTGGGGTAACCTTTTTCTTCAAAACATTTAAATAGCACCTGGGATTGAACACCAAAATCCTTAACATTTTATTCTACAGAACTGTCGGTATGGTATGTTCCTTAACCACTTCTTATGGTGGCAACTGTTGAATTCCAGGTAACTATTATGGTCAACTGTCTTGAAATACATATTGGATAGAATTCCATGTTCACTCAAGTCCTCCAACATCAAATCCAAAAATTCAATATTATGATCATGGAATGTACTCGTGAACTCAAACACCCAGAAATTATTATTCAAATAAGGAACAAAATCATCAAAAATTAGTCTTCCTTCTGAATAATCAAGATGTCTTCTATAAAACAGAGATAGAGTACCAAGTTCGTGCCAAAGATATTATCCTGATAAATCATATGATGTTCCAAGAATCCCATAAAAAGATTTGTGTAGCTTGGAGCAAACTTGGTCCCCATCGCAGTACCCTTGATGTGCAAAAAAATAAAAACAGTATGCATGAGTACAAACCTGAAATGTGAAATGGGCCTCAAGGGATTCTCAAGAAACAAAAGCTTGGCTCCCTGGATTCCATGTTCACTCAAGTCCTCCAACATCAAATCCAAAAATTCAATATTATGATCATGGAATGTACTCGTGAACTCAAACACCCAGAAATTATTATTCAAATAAGGAACAAAATCATCAAAAATTAGTCTTCCTTCTGAATAATCAAGATGTCTTCTATAAAACAGAGATAGAGTACCAAGTTCGTGCCAAAGATATTATCCTGATAAATCATATGATGTTCCAAGAATCCCATAAAAAGATTTGTGTAGCTTGGAGCAAACTTGGTCCCCATCGCAGTACCCTTGATGTGCAAAAAAATAAAAACAGTATGCATGAGTACAAACCTGAAATGTGAAATGGGCCTCAAGGGATTCTCAAGAAACAAATGCTTGGCTCCCTGGATTCCACCTCCATGTGGTAAATTAGAGTACAGGGAGGCAACAGCTAATGGTGCCCACCTGTACTCCTCACTCCAACTGGTATCTCTAAGATTCTCCAAAAAATGAGACAAATCTCTCAAATAAGGTGTTAACCCACATACCCTCCTTTGAAGGTGGAACTCTGTAAACAAAGAAAGATCCTACCCAAAAAAAGTATCAGTCTCCTTGGTGGACAAGTAAAGGACTTGTGCACCTTTGGGAGGTGATAATAAATTGCAGTCCTAGGTTTGGATATATAGATACACTTTTTCTCATTCTCATCTACTATTATTTTTCCATAGGTCTCCTCTATCATACTCTGCAGTTCTTGGGTGAACCTGGCGGTGGGATCGCCATTCAGGATGCGGTAATACCTGACATCACCCAAAATACAATGTGCTGCTAGGTAATCTGTAACATCCTGAATGACGATAGCGCCACCCTTTATCTGTAGGTACTTATGATTGGGCCTAATGCCCACTTTCCAACAAGATGAACAATTTGTAGAGTGTTTGTATCTCAGATACATGTTCCTTCTCCCTATTGAAATTGTTGGTTGACTATAGGGAGAAATAAATGATCTAAATAAAATGACTGTTGAGGAAGTTGGCAATCTAGGTAAGTATTAATCACTCCAGAAAATAACTTCTCTTCACTTTCTTGGGCTGTTAATGCCTACCAGTTTCCACTGGAGGGGTAGACTAAACTGATATATATACTCCTGCTGCCTCCATCCACTGAAATTTGTGCTGTGGAACCCCTTGAACTACTCCAGTCAACCCTGGACTTCCACAGAACCCAGTTCGAGAACAAATGTTTCTAGATAAATTGAGAAAAACCCTTTAATAGCATATTAGCTAAAATGTGTATTTTTGTCTTCTAAACAAAATATCCTACTTAACTATGGCAGATATTTTAACCACTGGAATGCAAGAGAGGCACATAATACATTGCCCTCTTATATGTATGAGGTAATTTTACTCTCCCTCAAAGACTGTTCCTTTAACTATTAGGACCATAGTCAGCCTTATGTGAAAAAAGGGAACAATTCTGGAGCAAACCAAATTCAACTAAGAAATAAAAATCCCTCAAACTGCCTAAACGGGGCATTTAACCCTTGGATGCTAAAGTGGTCTCCATCACATTGCCAATAAATTAATCTGAAACACTCAAGGGGTAAAATGCCACATGTAAAGTAATGTGATGTTTTATTTCCCCTTATGCTGTAGTTAGTTTGCTTCAGAATTTCTCCTCTTTTACTTTGTGCCTATAGACCAGTGAGTTGAGGGCCTGCCTGGCATCCAACTAGTACAAGTTCTTAAAAAAATACATTATTGAACTGGAACTAAATAAACCACAATTTATAAATATACTAGTTTAAAAGCCCATGTAAACAGGCCAAGGTTTGGGTAATGTTAACCCATTGAGTGCCAACAATACGTTTCTACCCCTCTGGCACTCAAAGGGTTAAGAGGCCACTACTTCACTGCTCCACACGATGCAGTCTTGCGTCGCCTCACTGTCATGGATTTGAAGACTCTCAGACTTAAGGTTTGGTAAAATAACTTAACTTTATTAAAAGTTAAAGGCAGTCCCCGTAGGGTAAACATACATAACATACAACAGTAATATAACATATAATAGGTTCTACCGGCCTTGACTAAATACCGGCCAAGGCAACCCAAGTGACAGTTTTAATGACAGGCTCTACCGGCCTTGCCTATACCGGGTAAGGCAACTGTGAGATTACATATACCGGTTCTACCGGCCTTACCAATATCGGGCAAGGCAGCCCTTACGGAATGCTGAATGTAGGCTCTACCGGCCCTGCCAATACCGGGTAAGGCAACCTTAACACCTTAAGGACCCATGACGGTGCAGGACCGTCATGGGTTGCAAACCCGTTAAGGACCCATGACGGTCCTGCACCGTCATGGGTTAAACTCTTCCATCGCGGCCGCACGGAGCGATGGAAGAGTTCAAGCCGCTTGTTACTAAGTGTCCCGGTATCGGGACACTTAGTAACAAGCGGCTGAAACATTGTTGCAACATGCGATTCGCTTCAAAAGCGAATCACATGTTGCAAAACCTGAATGACAGGGACAGTATTTGTAAATACTGTCCCTGTCAGATCTCTCTGCCTCCCTCCACCTTGCATACTGCTGAGGTGGAGAGAGACAGAGAGACATGCTGTTACTGCCTTACTGTAAAAAAAAAAAGTCAAAAAAAAAGTTTAAATAAAGAAATTTAACCCTTTGATCACTGTTCTGCAGTGATCAATAAGTGCCCCCCCATCTGATCACTCTTGGAGTGATCAATTTGCTGCAGATCAGTGTTTTCTGATCTGTGGGACACCCCCCATCCCCCTAGATTTTTTTTAGATTTTTTTAAAATTTTTTAAATTTTTTTTAAATTTTCTTTTAATTTTTTTTAAATTTTTTTTTTTTTTTTTTTTAATAGTAAATATTCTTTAGGTATTTTGGTAGGTAGTTGGGTAGGTTTAGTGTAGACGTGTGTTAGGGAAAGTTTTAGGGATAGATTTAGGTTTAGGGGAAAAAAAAACAAAAAAAACCAAACCCCCCCCCCAAAAAAAAAAAAAAAAATATAATAAGCGCCGTTTAGATAGGTAGTTCAATTGGGTTAGGTAGGTTCAGGATATACGTAGGTTAGGGTAAGTTTTAGGGTTAGATTTAGGTTTAGGGATAGCGTAAGGAAAAAAAAACCAAAAAACCCCAAAACCCCCCCCCAAAAAAAAAAAAAATATATATGTATATATAATATGTGCAGTTTAGATAGGTAGTTCACTTCGGTTAGGTAGGTTCAGGATATACGTAGGTTAGGGTAAGTTTTAGGTTTAGATTTAGGTTTAGGGATAGCGTAAGAAAAAAAAAAAACCAAAAAACCCCAAACCCCCCCCCAAAAAAAAAAAATATATATATATATATATATATATATATATAAGTGCAGTTTAGATAGGTAGTTCATTTGGGTTAGGTAGGTTCAAGATATACGTAGGCTAGGGTAAGTTTTAGGGTTAGATTTAGGTTTAGGGATAGCGTAAGAAAAAAAAAGGTTTTTTTAGTGGGCAAAATGCAGCGCAGGTACAGCGTTGAAGAGGCATATGCCTTTTTGGCGTCTGACTCTGAGGCAACAGACACTGCGTCAGATTTTGACACAGCGCAGTTTTCAGAAAGTGAGAGCAGCTCTAGTGATGACGCTGGGCCTTCTGTCAAGAAAAGACGCACTGCCCCAAGAGCTGCTCTGGCAACTGCCCCAGCACCTGCCAAAAGAACTGCCCAAAGACCTACCAAAATACCTACCCAAAGAAATGCCCCAAGTGCTGCCCCAAGAGCTGCCCTGGCAACTGCCCCAGCACCTGCCAAAAGATCTGCCCAAAGACCTACCAAAGAAATGCCCCAAGTGCTGCCCCAAGAGCTGCCCTGGCAACTGCCCCAGCACCTGCCAAAAGATCTGCCCAAAGACCTGCCCAAAGAAATGCCCCAACACCTGCCACTCCGGATCCTAATGAATGGGTATCAATTTATGCCCACAAATCTCAGAATTCACAGGCAACCCAGGGATTCAAATTGATGTGGAAGGATTTACCCATGATCATTTTTTTGATTTGTTTTTTGGGGAAGACATTTTAGGTGAAATTGTTTCCCAAACCAATTTGTATGCAGCCCAATATACTGCCGCCAACCCTAAGTGTGAAAAACGCTGTTTTTTTTTTTACTTACGTCATGGTTTACGAGGGATTGGTGGTAAAATGGCTGTGTATAAAATTGGAAAACACACCTAAAACGAGAGCCTGGGGTGTCTACTTTCCAAAAATATACACTTTTAGGGGGAAATCTTAAAAAAAGAGCACTGTTACACAGTCCCAAATGAGACATGGCACCAGTAACGCAAGCTGTGAAGATTCAAAGTGTGAACCTGGAAACGCGCATGTTCCAATTTGGCCCCCGTAGCTCCCCCAAACCATGAGAAAGCTATGCATATGGGGTATTGCCGTACTCAGAAGAAGGAGCTGAACACTAATCAATTCAGTTTATAAAATCTTCACCTATTCTGTGCTTGAAATTCACATCAACATTGAAGGCAAAGTGTGAAAAATGCTGAATTTTTTTTACTTACGTCAAATTTTCACAGGATTGGTGGTAAAATGGCTGTGTAGAAAATTGGAAAACACACCTAAAACGAGAGCCTGGGGTGTCTACTTTCCAAAAATATACACTTTTAGGGGGAAATCTTAAAAAAAGAGCACTGTTACACAGTCCCAAATGAGACATGGCACCAGTAACGCAAGCTGTGAAGATTCAAAGTGTGAACCTGGAAACGCGCATGTTCCAATTTGGCCCCCGTAGCTCCCCCAAACCATGAGAAAGCTATGCATATGGGGTATTGCCGTACTCAGAAGAAGGAGCTGAACACTAATCAATTCAGTTTATAAAATCTTCACCTATTCTGTGCTTGAAATTCACATCAACATTGAAGGCAAAGTGTGAAAAATGCTGAATTTTTTTTACTTACGTCAAATTTTCACAGGATTGGTGGTAAAATGGCTGTGTAGAAAATTGGAAAACACACCTAAAACGAGAGCCTGGGGTGTCTACTTTCCAAAAATATACACTTTTAGGGGGAAATCTTAAAAAAAGAGCACTGTTACACAGTCCCAAATGAGACATGGCACCAGTAACGCAAGCTGTGAAGATTCAAAGTGTGAACCTGGAAACGCGCATGTTCCAATTTGGCCCCCGTAGCTCCCCCAAACCATGAGAAAGCTATGCATATGGGGTATTGCCGTACTCAGAAGAAGGAGCTGAACACTAATCAATTCAGTTTATAAAATCTTCACCTATTCTGTGCTTGAAATTCACATCAACATTGAAGGCAAAGTGTGAAAAATGCTGAATTTTTTTTACTTACGTCAAATTTTCACAGGATTGGTGGTAAAATGGCTGTGTAGAAAATTGGAAAACACACCTAAAACGAGAGCCTGGGGTGTCTACTTTCCAAAAATATACACTTTTAGGGGGAAATCTTAAAAAAAGAGCACTGTTACACAGTCCCAAATGAGACATGGCACCAGTAACGCAAGCTGTGAAGATTCAAAGTGTGAACCTGGAAACGCGCATGTTCCAATTTGGCCCCCGTAGCTCCCCCAAACCATGAGAAAGCTATGCATATGGGGTATTGCCGTACTCAGAAGAAGGAGCTGAACACTAATCAATTCAGTTTATAAAATCTTCACCTATTCTGTGCTTGAAATTCACATCAACATTGAAGGCAAAGTGTGAAAAATGCTGAATTTTTTTTACTTACGTCAAATTTTCACAGGATTGGTGGTAAAATGGCTGTGTAGAAAATTGGAAAACACACCTAAAACGAGAGCCTGGGGTGTCTACTTTCCAAAAATATACACTTTTAGGGGGAAATCTTAAAAAAGAGCACTGTTACACAGTCCCAAATGAGACATGGCACCAGTAACGCAAGCTGTGAAGATTCAAAGTGTGAACCTGGAAACGCGCATGTTCCAATTTGGCCCCCGTAGCTCCCCCAAACCATGAGAAAGCTATGCATATGGGGTATTGCCGTACTCAGAAGAAGGAGCTGAACACTAATCAATTCAGTTTATAAAATCTTCACCTATTCTGTGCTTGAAATTCACATCAACATTGAAGGCAAAGTGTGAAAAATGCTGAATTTTTTTTACTTACGTCAAATTTTCACAGGATTGGTGGTAAAATGGCTGTGTAGAAAATTGGAAAACACACCTAAAACGAGAGCCTGGGGTGTCTACTTTCCAAAAATATACACTTTTAGGGGGAAATCTTAAAAAAAGAGCACTGTTACACAGTCCCAAATGAGACATGGCACCAGTAACGCAAGCTGTGAAGATTCAAAGTGTGAACCTGGAAACGCGCATGTTCCAATTTGGCCCCCGTAGCTCCCCCAAACCATGAGAAAGCTATGCATATGGGGTATTGCCGTACTCAGAAGAAGGAGCTGAACACTAATCAATTCAGTTTATAAAATCTTCACCTATTCTGTGCTTGAAATTCACATCAACATTGAAGGCAAAGTGTGAAAAATGCTGAATTTTTTTTACTTACGTCAAATTTTCACAGGATTGGTGGTAAAATGGCTGTGTAGAAAATTGGAAAACACACCTAAAACGAGAGCCTGGGGTGTCTACTTTCCAAAAATATACACTTTTAGGGGGAAATCTTAAAAAAAGAGCACTGTTACACAGTCCCAAATGAGACATGGCACCAGTAACGCAAGCTGTGAAGATTCAAAGTGTGAACCTGGAAACGCGCATGTTCCAATTTGGCCCCCGTAGCTCCCCCAAACCATGAGAAAGCTATGCATATGGGGTATTGCCGTACTCAGAAGAAGGAGCTGAACACTAATCAATTCAGTTTATAAAATCTTCACCTATTCTGTGCTTGAAATTCACATCAACATTGAAGGCAAAGTGTGAAAAATGCTGAATTTTTTTTACTTACGTCAAATTTTCACAGGATTGGTGGTAAAATGGCTGTGTAGAAAATTGGAAAACACACCTAAAACGAGAGCCTGGGGTGTCTACTTTCCAAAAATATACACTTTTAGGGGGAAATCTTAAAAAAAGAGCACTGTTACACAGTCCCAAATGAGACATGGCACCAGTAACGCAAGCTGTGAAGATTCAAAGTGTGAACCTGGAAACGCGCATGTTCCAATTTGGCCCCCGTAGCTCCCCCAAACCATGAGAAAGCTATGCATATGGGGTATTGCCGTACTCAGAAGAAGGAGCTGAACACGAATCAATTCAGTTTATAAAATCTTCACCTATTCTGTGCTTGAAATTCACATCAACATTGAAGGCAAAGTGTGAAAAATGCTGAATTTTTTTTACTTACGTCAAATTTTCACAGGATTGGTGGTAAAATGGCTGTGTAGAAAATTGGAAAACACACCTAAAACGAGAGCCTGGGGTGTCTACTTTCCAAAAATATACACTTTTAGGGGGAAATCTTAAAAAAAGAGCACTGTTACACAGTCCCAAATGAGACATGGCACCAGTAACGCAAGCTGTGAAGATTCAAAGTGTGAACCTGGAAACGCGCATGTTCCAATTTGGCCCCCGTAGCTCCCCCAAACCATGAGAAAGCTATGCATATGGGGTATTGCCGTACTCAGAAGAAGGAGCTGAACACTAATCAATTCAGTTTATAAAATCTTCACCTATTCTGTGCTTGAAATTCACATCAACATTGAAGGCAAAGTGTGAAAAATGCTGAATTTTTTTTACTTACGTCAAATTTTCACAGGATTGGTGGTAAAATGGCTGTGTAGAAAATTGGAAAACACACCTAAAACGAGAGCCTGGGGTGTCTACTTTCCAAAAATATACACTTTTGGGGGGAAATCTTAAAAAAGAGCACTGTTACACAGCCCCAAATGAGACATGGCACCAGTAACGCAAGCTGTGAAGATTCAAAGTGTGAACCTGGAAACGCGCATGTTCCAATTTGGCCCCCGTAGCTCCCCCAAACCATGAGAAAGCTATGCATATGGGGTATTGCTGTACTCAGAAGAAGGAGCTGAACACTAATCAATTCAGTTTATAAAATCTTCACCTATTCTGTGCTTGAAATTCACATCAACATTGAAGGCAAAGTGTGAAAAACGCTGTTTTTTAACTTACGTCAAGTTTATCAGAAAGTGGTGGTAAAATGGCTGTGTAAAAAATTTTAAAACATACATAAAATGAAAGCCTGGGGTGTCTACTTTCCAAAAATATATACTTTTGGGGGGAAATCTTAGAGTGGAGCACTGTTACACAGCCCCAAATGAGACATGGCACCAGTGATGCAAGCTGTGAAAATTCAAAGTGTGAAACTGGAAACGCGCATGTTCCAATTTGGGCCCCGTAACTCCCCCAAACCTTGAGAAACCTATGCATATGGGGTATTGCCGTACTCAGAAGAAGGAGCTGAACACTAAACAATGCATTTTTAAAAATCTTCACCTATCATGTGCTTGAAATTCACATCAACATTGAAGTGCAAGTGTGAAAAACACTGTTTTTTTAACTTACGTCAAGATTTACGAGCGATTGGTGGTAAAATGGCTGCGTAAAAAAATTGAAAACATACATAAAATGAAAGCCTGGGGTGTCTACTTTCCAAAAATATATACTTTTGGGGGGAAATCTTAGAGTGGAGCACTGTTACACAGCCCCAAATGAGACATGGCACCAGTGATGCAAGCTGTGAAAATTCAAAGTGTGAAACTGGAAACGCGCATGTTCCAATTTGGGCCCCGTAACTCCCCCAAACCTTGAGAAACCTATGCATATGGGGTATTGCCGTACTCAGAAGAAGGAGCTGAACACTAAACAATGCATTTTTAAAAATCTTCACCTATCATGTGCTTGAAATTCACATCAACATTGAAGTGCAAGTGTGAAAAACGCTGTTTTTTTAACTTACGTCAAGATTTACGAGCGATTGGTGGTAAAATGGCTGCGTAAAAAAATTGAAAACATACATAAAATGAAAGCCTGGGGTGTCTACTTTCCAAAAATATATACTTTTGGGGGTGAAATCTTAGAGTGGAGCACTGTTACACAGCCCCAAATGAGACATGGCACCAGTGATGCAAGCTGTGAAAATTCAAAGTGTGAAACTGGAAACGCGCATGTTCCAATTTGGGCCCCGTAGCTCTCCCAAACCTTGAGAAACCTATGCATATGGGGTATTGCCGTACTCAGAAGAAGGAGCTGAACACTAAACAATGCATTTTTAAAAATCTTCACCTATCATGTGCTTGAAATTCACATCAACATTGAAGTGCAAGTGTGAAAAACGCTGTTTTTTTAACTTACGTCAAGATTTACGAGTGATTGGTGGTAAAATGGCTGCGTAAAAAAATTGAAAACATACATAAAATGAAAGCCTGGGGTGTCTACTTTCCAAAAATATATACTTTTGGGGGGAAATCTTAGAGTGGAGCACTGTTACACAGCCCCAAATGAGACATGGCACCAGTGATGCAAGCTGTGAAAATTCAAAGTGTGAAACTGGAAACGCGCATGTTCCAATTTGGGCCCCGTAGCTCTCCCAAACCTTGAGAAACCTATGCATATGGGGTATTGCTGTACTCAGAAGAAGGAGCTGAACACTAAACAATGCATTTTTAAAAATCTTCACCTATCATGTGCTTGAAATTCACATCAACATTGAAGTGCAAGTGTGAAAAACGCTGTTTTTTTAACTTACGTCAAGATTTACGAGAGATTGGTGGTAAAATGGCTGCGTAAAAAAATTGAAAACATACATAAAATGAAAGCCTGGGGTGTCTACTTTCCAAAAATATATACTTTTGGGGGTGAAATCTTAGAGTGGAGCACTGTTACACAGCCCCAAATGAGACATGGCACCAGTGATGCAAGCTGTGAAAATTCAAAGTGTGAAACTGGAAACGCGCATGTTCCAATTTGGGCCCCGTAGCTCTCCCAAACCTTGAGAAACCTATGCATATGGGGTATTGCTGTACTCAGAAGAAGGAGCTGAACACTAAACAATGCATTTTTAAAAATCTTCACCTATCATGTGCTTGAAATTCACATCAACATTGAAGTGCAAGTGTGAAAAACGCTGTTTTTTTAACTTACGTCAAGATTTACGAGCGATTGGTGGTAAAATGGCTGCGTAAAAAAATTGAAAACATACATAAAATGAAAGCCTGGGGTGTCTACTTTCCAAAAATATATACTTTTGGGGGGAAATCTTAGAGTGGAGCACTGTTACACAGCCCCAAATGAGACATGGCACCAGTGATGCAAGCTGTGAAAATTCAAAGTGTGAAACTGGAAACGCGCATGTTCCAATTTGGGCCCTGTAGCTCTCCCAAACCTTGAGAAACCTATGCATATGGGGTATTGCTGTACTCAGAAGAAGGAGCTGAACACTAAACAATGCATTTTTAAAAATCTTCACCTATCATGTGCTTGAAATTCACATCAACATTGAAGTGCAAGTGTGAAAAACGCTGTTTTTTTAACTTACGTCAAGATTTACGAGCGATTGGTGGTAATATGGCTGCGTAAAAAAATTGAAAACATACATAAAATGAAAGCCTGGGGTGTCTACTTTCCAAAAATATATACTTTTGGGGGGAAATCTTAGAGTGGAGCACTGTTACACAGCCCCAAATGAGACATGGCACCAGTGATGCAAGCTGTGAAAATTCAAAGTGTGAAACTGGAAACGCGCATGTTCCAATTTGGGCCCCGTAGCTCTCCCAAACCTTGAGAAACCTATGCATATGGGGTATTGCTGTACTCAGAAGAAGGAGCTGAACACTAAACAATGCCTTTTTAAAAATCTTCACCTATCATGTGCTTGATATCAACAGTAGTATTGAAATGTAAGTGTGAAAACTGCAAAAAAACTAAATATTACCACAATTTTGAAATTTTTTTCTGGAAAAATAGCTGCATGAAAAACTCAAAAATTCTCCTGATTATTTACCTTATGTTGTCTAGTTTTCAGAAACATATACCTTTGTGGGACATTTTTGGTTCTGGCACCGTCAGCTAAGCTATGATGCTCACATGCCAATTGTTGAGAAATCACAAGTTGGAAATAACGGCAGCCATCTTGTAATATTTACCTTGTAAATGTGAGTAAAGGACTAAAATACTAGGCATATGGGGTATTCTTATATTCAGGAGAAGCAAATGAATATATTTAGGGGTATTTTTTTTCATTAACTAATAGTATGCAAATCCTGACAGAAAAATGTAAGCAAAATGTTGTTTTTTTTTCAAATTTTTTCCTCTTTTTTTCTATTTTAATCAAATTAAACAATGAGGTATTCATATAATTGTGGTATCAAAAGAAAGCCCTACTTCTGCTTAAAAAAACAGTATATAATTTATGTGGGTGCACAAAAGGAATTAAAGAGAAAACATGGTTGAACAAAGACATAGTCAAAAAAGTCAAAATTGCTCCGGTCCTTAAGGGAAAACGACATCAGATTTTCCCGGTCCTTAAGGGGTTAAAGATGGTGAATTACAAGGTTCTACCGGCCTTACCAATACCGGGCAGGGCAGCCCAAAGGAGTACTGGAGTAGGCTCTACCGGCCCTGCCAATACCGGGTGAGGCAACCTACAGGATGGTATCGTCAAGGTTCTACCGGCCTCACCAATACCGGGCAGGGCAGCCTGAGCAAGTAGACCAGCTGTCAGGTGACTAAGACAGCATAGAGCATAAGTATAGAGGTCTTACTCAGCAGGAGTCTATTGCCAGGGATACTCAGACAACTGCAAGGAAGTGGACAGCGACTGACCACAGTACTGGATGTTCAGGAGCAAACCAACGTCCACACGTTGGGACTAATGGTAATAGCGCCACCAGGTTTAATGGAGCAAACCAGCGACCGCACGCTGGAACCAACAATGTATATCGCAACCAGGTTTAGTGGAGTAAACCAGCGTCCGCACGCTGGGACCAACAACGTATATCGCAACCAGGTTTAGTGGAGCAAACCAGCGTCCGCACGCTGGAACCAACAATGTATATAGCAACCAGGTTTAGTGGAGTAAACCAGCGTCCACATGCTGGGACCAACAATGTATATCGCAACCAGGCTAGTGGAGTAAACCAGCGTCCACACGCTGAGACCAACAATGTATATTGCAACCAGGTTTAGTGGAGTAAACCAGCGTCCGCACGCTGGGACCAGCAATGTATATCGCAACCAGGTTTAGTGGAGTAAACCAACAAAGTAAGATCAGCAGCGAGAAGAACAATGTCGCCAGAGCGACGGCTGGAGCAGGAGATTCAGGAACACAGTAAGATTAACCCACGAGGTGCTGGAACACAGGAACACTGGAACTCAGTAAGATTAACCCGCGAGGTGCTGGAACACAGGAACACTGGAACTCTGGAACACAGGAACACTAGCATACAGGAACACTGGAGCACTGGAACACTGGAACACAGGATCAGCAAGTACAGCAGGAACAGCAGGAACAGGCCCAGAAGCCTGACAAGCAGGTCAGGCAGAGTGGAGTCAGAAACACCACGAAAGGGCAACCTGGAAGTGCTCAGCCTGGATTTAAAAAGGCTGTGTGAGGAGGGCTAATCACAGACAGCCAATCATGATATTCAGCAAGTGACTGACACAGAACAGCACCAATCACGGGCACCGTGATACTCACTCACGCAATACAGTCATGCGCAGTAGAGATTGCCCGAACGCAGGCAGTTTCTACTGTGCATGACTGCATCGTGACAAACATCCTAGCGAATTATTATATAGGATATGGCGGTATCCCTTGTCTCTCTGGATGCTGATATGCACTGCCAGGAGGTTTTCTACTGCTTCTGGGGGGTTTAGTTATTAACTAAGTTAATTAGTGGTATCCCTTGGGTGTTGCATTACAGTGGTGGATCTGCCTTGGTGGAAGAAAAAAGATTAAGGCACTAAAAGTGTTGACTCAGGAATTATACTGAGCGTTCTGAAGCTACCAAAATAGTTTAGGATGCACTTGAAAACCCATAAAATAGGCTATAAAAGGAGGAGTTTTTTTTACCCAAAGTTAGGATTGCTTCCATACTAGCTGGTTGGGCTAGCCATTTACTAAGGAGTAGCTTTGGATTTGCTGTGGAGTCTGAAAATACATCAAAGTGGGAACAAACCTAAATACAAACATAAGTGCTAAAATCATGTTAATTAAGAATGAACAGAAGATCCACTTTCCAGTCATAAAAATTTAAACAGAAAAGAAGCTATATTCCCCCTTCAGCAGAAATTCCTGAGCAGTGGAATTACCTTCAATACCTACCACTGAAAGATATACCTGCATTGATTTTTGTTTGCCTGCTTTGAGGTCTATTGGTCCATAATGTAATTTTCATTACAATGCACACACAAACCACCCACATATACAGACACATGCACACTCACTCACATCATGCAGCAGAGTAGAACTCATCAGAAGGGGCCCTTACATGAGCGACTTCATTCAAAAGTTATTTCAGCTTAAGTTAATAGCTCCACTTTTTTTAAAAAAAAGGCTTTATTGAAGATAATAAAAGAGTGATGCAAGAGATAAAACAATTGCATAGAATTACATAGACGATCATACATGACAGTCACAGCATATTCTGAATACAGGTTAATACAGCTTGAGTGCGCTAAAAAAATATCAACTTATGAAAGTGCCAAGTGATAGATTGTGCATGTACAATCCAGACGGCATTTGGTACAAAAAGCATGGAAACTAACATCACCCAATAAGTATACTGAAGGATAACGATAGGGACATGTATGAGTTCATTATGAGATTAACATGAAAAAAAGAACGTGAGAGAAAAGAAGAGAAAGGAAGAGAGAAAAAGGGAAAAATAGAGAGTGGGAGAGAGAAGGCGGAAGTGGAAGAGATCCAGTAGTGATAGAAAAATGTGTTTGAGAGGGGGATGAGCTATGGGGGAGGGTGAAGTAGGACAACGGAGACTCTCTATATGTCACAGGGACTTAGTGAGGGAAATTAACTCACAAAGTCCAGCCAATCAACATAGTCACTATGGAAGGCAGAAATGAGATCATGTGATACATAGTGGAGGTGTTATCACGATGCCCCGTGATTGCGTCTAGCAGATTTGCCATAGAGCAACATTATTCACTTCCTAGCTGTAGCTCTTGCTGAGTCGCTATTCTTATAGGTCACCATGCTGATGAGGTCATTGCTCCACCACCTGTCAGGGTTTTTAAACCTCAGCCTGTGTCATTACTAGGGATGAGCGAGCACCCCGATGCTCGGGTGCTCGGGTGCTCTGACCGAGCACCCCCTGATGCTCGAGTGCTCGGCCGAGCACCCGAGCCCCATTCAAATGAATGGGAGCACTCGAGCATTAAACCAGGCACCCCCTGCTCTGATGAGCGGAGGGTGCCTGGTCAATGTCCCCCATCATCTCCGCTATGCCCCTCTTCCACAATGTCCCCCTTCATCTCCGCTATGGCATAGGAGATGAAGGGGGACATTGTGGAAGAGGGGCATAGCGGAGATGAAGGGGGACATTGTGGAAGAGGGGCATAGCGGAGATGAAGGGGGACATTGTGGAAGAGGGGCATAGAGTCTATGCCCCTCTTCCACAATGTCCCCCTTCATCTCCGCAATGCCCCCTTCATCTCCGCAATGCCCCCGTACCTCCATTCCCTGGTGGTCCAGCGGAGCGTCTTCGGATCTGTGCCTCTTCCGGCACAGATCCTCTTCACCCGAACATGTCGGGCGAGCACATGGCGGTACTCGTACGAGTACCGCCATGTGCCGAGCAGAGCGATGCTCGAGCCGATCCGAGCATCGGCCGAGCACGCTCGCTCAACACTAGTCATTACCTTTGCCCTTTCGTGGTGTACCTGAGCTTATTGCTGTGTTGGTCCATTACTGTTCCTGTGTATTACCTGGCTACATCTGACTACCCGTTCCGGTTCTGACTCCTGGCTACATCTGACTACCCATTCCGGCTACGACCACTGGCGATGTCTGACTACCCAATCCGGTTCTGACAATTGGCTTTCTCTTAGTTCGGTCTCCGTTGTTGCGCTCCTTTGCCATTCCGTGCCTCGGTTTGGATTCCTTGTTGCCTGTGCCTTCTGCTCTGCGGTCACTTCCGTTAGCGGCGCTTGTCGGTCATTCCATGTGTTTGACCTCCCGTGGCCGTCCCGGTTTGTGTATTGCCTTACCTAGCCTCAGTCTGGTTACCAGACTATTGTATACCCTATCTCTAAGGTATTGTTACGCTCCTTTATTCCTGCCGACTGTGTGTGTGGGAGTGCTCTGCACTGCCCTCACATCTACCTGTGTGAGTCCCAGGGCCATTCAGATCTTGCTCATCTGCCTAGTGAAGGGTGAGGAAAGTGAGTCCACTGTTCCTCCCTGGTCTTGTAAAGGTGTGCCATTCAGCCATATGCGTGGTGTACTTGCAATGTTATTCCATCTACCTGTGTGAGTCCCAGGACCTTTCCATTGTCGCTCATCTGCCTAGTGAAGGGTGAGGAAAGTGAGTTCACTGTTCCTCCCTGGTCTCGTGAAGGTGTGTCATTCATACCGTGTGCGCGGTGTACCCACAGTGTCCTTACATCTACTTGTGTGAGTCCAAGGGCCATTCTATTACTGCTCACCTGCCTGGTGAAGGGTGAGGAAAGTGGGTCCACTGTTCCTCCCTGGTCTCACGAATGTGTGTCACTATATACTGCCACTTCGTGTCATTACTATTACTACTGTTGTGTCATTTGTTGCCACCAACCTGTTTATTCATTTCCTGTCATTATTGTACTTGATAAAGTTTTATCTTAAGTTCATTTGTACTTGTCAGTGTGTTAATTTCCTAGCCACCCCGTGACAGGTGTTCCATCGCCAGAAAATGCCTGATCTTTCCCTTCTAATCATGCAGGGAAGGAGGCGACACGGATTTCCAATATTGAGGAATACAGGCCCTGCCCAGAGAAAAAAGAATTAGCCACTGTCTCAACGATGGCCTGGAAAAAGGAGATAGGTCATCAGGTAAAATCGAGAGGAGAAAGGAAGAAGAGGATAATGTGACCTGTAAACCTGAGCGGCGCCCAATCTGGGTTGACATTGAAGACCAGAAATTTTGAAGCAATGAGTATGTCCACCAAATATGAAACATAGAGCCTGTTTCCATGCCACATCTCCAGCAATGATGGAATATCCCCTGGAAGAGTTTTCAAGGACTTCAGGAGTCCTATACAATCTCAATAGAATAGCGCCACTTTTTAACCAGAATGCATTGTACATTTTTTTTCTCTAGTAGAGTAATGGAGAATTTAGGTTTTTGTTGTAGAAATAAGAATGCCTCTTTGTGAAATGTTACTAACTAGCATGTGAAGAAATGAGATTGGGATTATTATTTAACTGTAGGCAGTTCACAGGGAAAAGGGAGAAGATTAGTGGTGAATAATGTAGATTTCATAATGTTTTGGGTTTGTATTAGGGGTGGGCAAAATCTCTCACCGTGTTCCCGCAATTCCATGAAAAACACATTGTCCGCTTTTTGCAGGAAAATCCGATTTAAAACTAAAGATTAAAATTTTTGCATTTTTCGCCCATTGGCCAAAATTGTTTGCCATTTTTTTAAAGGCTAGAAAGTTTGCGCCTGTAGATTTTCACTTTAAAAACGTGATGTATTCCAGGAAGTCAAACACACCAGAAGCAGCTACAGAGCAAGGTAGATGTGCTATGCTATTCTACTGTGATCTTAAGGAAATATTGAGGCAGAAGAGGCTCATAGTGACTATCACTATGAGCAGGTTTAAAAATATTAAAAGGAGGAACTGGAAGGACACTTGTGTGTCCGCTGAGTCTGAGGAGGAAGTGAGCACTACTGAACCAATGCTGTCCAGTCCCCCTATCAACCAAAGGGATCTTGGGGAATTTAATGGGAAGGAAGGGAGAAAAGGGAATGGAAAGTGAGGGAGAAAAGGGTAATACTAGTGAGAGCAGGACAGGTCAGCTGCCTGTGACTGCTGCTAGACATGCTACCCCTGCTGCCACTAGTGCCGTGCCTGCTGTCAGATGTGCTGCCCCTGTTGCAACCAGTGCTGTCCCTACTGCCAGTGCTGAATCTGCTGTCACCATTACTGTGCCTGCTGTCAGACATGCTGCCCCTGTTGCAAACAGTGCTGTGCCTGCTGCCAGTGTTGAAGCTGCTGCCCCCAGTGCTGAACAGCTGCCACCAGTGCTGAAGCTGCGGCCACCAGTTCTGCAGCTGCCAGTGTGTCATGTAATACTCAGGAGGGTGGGGGAGGAGAAACATATGGCAAGTTTGACAGCAAGGGACCCTAAGTCACACTTGCCATCCCCGAGTAGTCCTGCCAGTTCTAGTACTGCTAAGAAGGTCCAGCAGCTTGTTACTGTTAGGAGTGAAGGAGGAGGAAGTAATCAGATTCATCATATTACTAGTGGCTGTGAGGAGGAATACTCTGTGGATGAACTTGATGTGGTTTGTGTTAGTAGTAGTAGCAGTAATGGTGAAGTAGCCAGTGGGACTAGTCTTAGGGGAGTGGTAGGGGAAGCATTTGAGAGTATCCAGACTAGCAGTTAAGGGAGCTAACACAATTCCTTTGGCTTTGGGAGTCATCCTCCTCTTCCCTTCACTACAGTGTTCAAGTGGAGCATTATCCTGAAGAGGCCAGAACTGGTATTGGGAGACAGCAGGCGCAGAATTAATACCACCACCACCAGCTGGAGCACAGATCAGCTGCCTGAGCCTGGTGCTACTGCTGCCAGTATGCCTTCTTCAGGTCAAAAAGAAATGCCAAGTATGACATTAGGGGACCTTTTGTCACATTGCTTGTCACCTCCTCCAAGCAGCAGTGAGATGTCTGTGATAGAGCAGCAGCACGTAGGGACTAGTGGTGGTGGTGATAATGATGGTAGAGAAGCTGGGGTGGAAGAGACATTGACAGCATTTTTATCAGAGACTGAGTAGGAATGGGAGACAGGGATGAGTATGGGCATCACTACTACCATCACCACTAGCAATAAGCTTTTGGAATTTGTGGAATTTGCAGCTGACCTAATTCCTGCTGCTGAGGAGTTGCGAGGGCAGCAGGATGTTGAGGAGCAAGCTAGTGTGCAACAGACCACAGTGGACACAGTGGGAATGGGGTCAAAAAGTGATGCAGGACTAGGACAGGTTACACTTGCCAGTAGTAGCAATACTCCTGGTCCTAGATGCACTGCTGAAGCAGTAGCAGCAACATCATTCGCTGCCAGCACAGACAGTGAAGGGAAATGTGGAGGACAAGAAGAAAGAGGCCATTCTTCTCCATCTGTTCCCTATCCCTATCCCATGAAAGTCATGGGTGTGGGACTATTTTTCTCTTGGGGCAGGCACAGTGTAGTCATCACAAACGGCACTGTGAACAATTTGTGACAAGTCAGTGAGAAGGGGAAAGAAGGAAATGTGCCTTAACACGATCGCCCTGATATCAAACACGAAAAACAGACACCATGACATTTATGTCAACTATGTTAAAGACAAACACCCACCACAGAAATCAAGCTCTGCTGTTGCTGTACCCACTGGCTCTCCAGAAAGGCAACAAGAGGTGAGGCGGAGAAAGAGGAGGAAGTATAGAGAAACCCAGACAGAGACTGGAAGTTCCATGACAAGCGAAACAACTAGCTCGCCATCATCTTCTTCCTCTGGGGTAACTACATCTTCTGCCAATCCATCTCATTCATAGTTACCTCCCCTCCAAGTGATAGCCACTCTGTTGATATCAGGATGTAGCAGCTTGTCTCCACCCATTGCACACTGTGTGGTGCACTGACTACACATGCCAGTGTGGTGGAGGAGAATCACAAGCAGGATATCAAGTGGCATCTGAAGAGATTCCATCCCACAGAATATGCTAAGATGGGGGCAGGGAGGGTTCAGCATTATTATTAAACTGTCAGTAAGTTGTCATGTGTCCTTAGCGGCAGTGCTTGGGTTCTGGTGTTATGGTGTTTGGATACAGTTGTGCCCCCAGATGTTATTTACCGCACACACTGTGCACATTGCAGTTGCTGATAAGAGGCACAGTTCCTGCTCCCAAGGGAAAAATGTATATTCTAATAACAACAAACCTATGATTTTGGAGGAGGGGCAGGTGGAGAAGAATTATTGGCCAACTTCTTCTTTTATCCACATGGAGGCTACTTATTGTGCTGCTACTGCCTCAGATGCATCACTGGAGCTTATAGTGGCAAGTGGAATCTTAATCATCCATCAACCATATTACTGATGTTGTTGATCCCATTCCCTTTCAGCTGCCTAATCATCCTGCTGCTTAAACAACTCAGCAGCAGCAGCAGCAAGAACAGCAGTTGCAAATTCCACATCTATATCAGGGCATTTGACAAAAAAAATAAAATAAAAAATAAAATAAAAACACATAGTCCTACAAAAAAAATGAACATTTTGGGGGGTTTGTTTCTACAAGCCTAAGTCCTACAAATCAATGTTTCCTCAGGGCTTGTGCCAAACAAGCCTAAGTCATACAAATCAATGTTTCTTCAGGACTTGTGTCTTTAATAAGTCTAAGTCCTACAAATCAATGTTTCCTCAGGGCTTGGGCTTCTAACAACAAATTTAACAAATCATCTTCTACAAAATACTTTCAATTCAAGTATCATTCCACCCCAGTGGCAGTTTATGTCAGGGGCTTCCTGTTTCTATTACTTTAAATACAAATTTCTTATTTTATTTATGTATTTATTTATTAACTGCCCCCCAATATCAGTCAAGAAACCCCCCCAAAACAAAATCCCTGTCCAACTGATTAATTTCCCAGACTCCACCCACCAATGCAGGCACCCTCCTCAGACCACTTTTACACCATGTATTATGGGTTTTTTTATTTGTATGATTAATTTTGTATTAACTGCCCCTCAATCCCAGTAAACAACCCCCCAAAAAACATTCCCTGTTCAACTGATTCTTTCCCCACATTCCACCAACACAGGCACCCTCATGTCCCTTTTATACTATGCCTTTGGGAAATAACAAATATTTACTATTTGTTGAGCAGAAATTAAATGTTCCCATTGATTTCAATGGAATGAACTAGGTGAAAAAAAATCATAAAAATCTGCACTTTTCACAGGAAATTATTCACCAATTTCAGTTTGAGGTGTAATTTTTCTCCCACCCCTAGTTTGTATGTCTTGTTCTCTCTATCTCTCGCTATACAAGGACAGGCTTTTCTCACTTGCTTGGGCGGATGCTCGGGTGCTGGAGCATAATGTATATTTAGCAGTGCGTGTGTATGTGTGTTTACTTTAGTCACTGTTGTATGGAAGAACATAAGCTAGTGGCACAATACATCTTGGTATCAGCAGTCAATGTAATATTTCCAATCCACCAAAATCAAACATATGCCTACATTCTATTGCATATGATAACTGTTATCATTGGCTGTATTTTATAGATTGCCATTGAACACTATGGAGAAATTTGTAGGTAAAACACTTGATAAAATTATCAACTGAAATGGAATCCAGGCAGTAGTTTTTGTCTCCATTAGTACGTACTTATCACATATATTCACAGTTCTGCCTATCTATTGGAAGGCTTAGCTAAATAATGCTAAATAATGCTTAATTTTTCATTGGGTTATCTTGATAACACAGCATCCAATATATAGACCCAGTAGGCCTATAGCAGTAAAAGCTAACCTCTATAACTTTTAGGCTTGTAAGATTTGGTTCAGTGACATTCGGAATTCAACAAAAATGGGGACATTCGGCGACATTCGGGCATTCCGAAAGGCAAGGGTCGTTCGCCAAAAAAAATCTGAATCTGAGTAGCCCTGGTCCGAATGTCCCTCCAAGTTTCTAGTCCAATTAGCTTCTGTTTCATGTGCTACTTTCCCACTTTGTCTCTATTTCAACTGGCTTCTTCGTTTCATGATGGGGGTTGGACTAATGACCATAGCTGGGAACTCTCCGGTTTTGCCCCGGAGACTCCGGATTTAACACTGTATTACCGGGTCTCCGGGGCAGAGTCTAATTTGCCAGATGTACCCATATGTGCTCCATCCCGCCCCGTTCCTCCCACTCCTCATCCTAGTGTCCTACTTCCCCAGGCTATTCTACCTATTTTTTTTTCTTTTTGTGTGTTTTTCTTGTCAACCCCCCACCGCGATTAAGCCCCGCCCCTTTTTCTGACGCAAATAGCATCATAGAGCTCACCCAGCGGCTACCCACCGGGTAGTCCATGTTGTAAAGTTCCCAGGTATGCTAATGACACAGACACCCAGACAGCCTGCATTTCCGTTTAGTGCATTGTTGGAGCTGAGAGAGAGAAGAAGCAGGAGATATTAGAGTGTCCATTTGTTGTGTAGGCAGGCAGGTAGCATTAGGCATAGGCAGGCAGCCAGCATAAGTGCCTTATTGCCACTGCAAGGGAGAGTCATCTTTGTTCCTTTGCAAAATATTAAAAATATTATGGATTTGTTTGAATAATATTCAGTGACACTTCAGCCAGTCTCACAGTTCTATAGGCAGGCCTAGTACCTTATTGCCACCTAAAGGGAGAGTCACCTATGTTTCTGTGTTAAACATTAAAAGTAATAGTAGGAATTTGTTTGAATAATTTTCAGAGTGACATTTCAGCCAGTCTCACAGTTCTATAGACAGGCCTAGTACCTTATTGAGTCCACAAGGGAAAGTCACCTTTGTTCCTGTGTAAAATATTAAAAATAGTAGGGATTTGTTTGAATAATTTTCAGAGTGACATTTCAGCCAGTCTCACAGTTCTATAAGCAGGCCTAGTACCTTTTTGCGTCCGTAAGGGAAAGTCACCTTTGTTCCTGTTTAAAATATTAAAAGTAGTAGTAGGAATTTGTTTGAATAATTTTCAGAGTGACACTTCAGCCAGTCTCACAGTTCTGTAGGCAGGTCTAGTACCTTATTGCATCCACAAGGGAAAGTCACCTTGATTCCTATGTAAAATATTAAAAGTAATAGTAGGGATTAGTTTGAATAATTTTCAAAGTGACACATCAGCAAGTCTCACAGTTCTATAGGCAGGCCTAGTACCTTATTGCATCTGCAAGGGAAAGTCCCCTTTGTTCCTGTGTAAAATATTAAAATTAATAGTAGGAATTTGTGTGAATAATTTTCAGAGTGACACTTCAGCCAGTCTCACAGCTCTATAGGCAGGCCTAGTACCTTATTGCTTCCGCAAGGGAGAGTGACCTTTGTTTCTGTGTTAAACATTAAAATTAATATTAGGAATTTGTTTGAATAATTTTCAGAGTGACACATCAGCCAGTCTCACAATTGTGTATGTGTATTGTGTAGGCAAACTGGGTGCCTTATTGCTACATTCATACTTTAGCTACTTCATCCATAGTACCATAAGGCTAAATGCCCACCTTACCCTCTTCCACCATCTTCATTTAGACCCTGGAAATGGTTCCATTTATTTAATTTTCATTTTTTATTATATTTTGAAAGGTATTTTAAAGTTGCCAAATAATTCGGACTGTCATCAAATTTCTTCGGAGTCGAACAGGTCGGATCCAAATTGCGGAGTCAATGAATGAAAAAAAAAATGTATGAAAATTTTGGTCGTGCACAAGTCTAGTAACTTTCTGTATGTATTGCTGGAATATGATTGATTATTTTGGACCCAATGGATAATAACGTGTGGTGTTTATCCAGGTGATGTTGAACCACCAGCTTGACAATTTTCTTATCAATACAGTTATTATAGAGAGCTGATGGTTGGCCATCCTGTCATGGAAACTAAAAATATATCCCGTAAAGTCAGTTATTAATTCACTCTTTGTTACTCAAATTATTTTCAATGCCATCTACTAGTCTGTCATGTTATTCCTGCCCCACAATATTAAAGAAAATGAGGGAGATGTACAAAACATTTGCATTTAATTGCATTGTGGCTACTTAATGACTTTATATAACGTTATTTGAATATTTAAATTCTTTGTGTTGTATGCATCAAGAAGTTGGCAGAGTGGGAATGTGTCGATATTTTAAGATGTTCCATTCCTCTGAGACCATGTACAGGCTGCAGTATGCACAAACTAGGCATAGAGAACATAAGTGCAAAATTGTTCCTTCTCCTTACACCTGCTATATACATGGCATAAAGGGGTTTTGCAATTATATGGTGTGCTCTGAAGAAATGGTGTAACAAACACATTACTAAGGCTGCTGTGTATAAGACCAAGAGCAGGAGAAAGTTTCACAAACAACAGCTCATGCAGTGCCCTAATTTCTTACATTTACTTCACAGGAACTTAAATATAAAAGCAAAGTGGAACAATTCTAAATAAAACCAACCGCAACGTCAGGAACAGATAAATATTCCCAATGATTTAAATGAGGTTTTTAAACCATTGAATGTGAAGCAATTAATTTAAGACCTTTCCAGTATTTGAGGTTAAAACCCCATTTAATCAATGGGAAATCGTAATGTTTATGGCCCCCTATAGTACAGTTGGTTTGCCTCAGAAGTGCTTCACGTGGCTTTCATAAATAAGGTTGATGGTGTCTGTAATGTGCCATCTTATATGTAGCTTTGCTAAATATATAAATGTCATGCTTTGCTTGCTTATTCTTCTGTTTTTTATTTTAATAAGTGGTCTAGTTAGTGTTTACACCCCGTACAAATTTAGCTTAGTTCTGTTTGTAAATCTGTGACAGCAAGGTGAAGGAAATATTGTTTCCAAGAAATGGTGACAACCACAGTTCAAGTGAGCTATCACTTTCTCTATGAATCCATGCAGTCTTCTTTTCAAGTTCATGAGAACATAGGGCTTTGTTGATCAAGCTAAAGAGTTGCAATTCGGGTCGACCCAATGGTATTATAAGGGACAAATACACATTCCGAATTAGAGTTACCACATGTCCCTCTAAATGCACATAGGAAAACCACAAACTGCAGGATAGCACTGATTCTAGAGCAGTCACACAGAATGTAAGTCTCATAAGTTTGCTGCATTTAAATGGATATCTGGTAACCCTGTTTCCACTGATTTAAATGGTGTTTGACACCTCTTTAACATCCATTGGGTTAAAAGTTCAGTTGCAATCAATGTGAAATTGTGAAATGTTCATTTCATTCCTATGTTGCAGTTTTTTTGCTCCATTGCACATCTTTAGCATAATGAATAAGAAAAGCAAATAGATCTCAATCAAGCTGTTCATGAAGTTTGCTATCATTTTAAATGAACAACACAGCAAGCTGCAGCTTGTTGCAGCTTCCCTGCAGAATTTAGATAAGTTACAGAATACATAATTTGCACTTTGAATTTTACCACAGTGTAGATTCTTCACTTAGCTAACTTGAAGTTTGTGTGAAACTCATTCCAGTATCCTCAACAATGATGAATGGAAAGTTACCTCACAGATTCACTTGAAGGGCAATAGCCCATTTATTTTTGCAGTGCAAAGACACAACCTTTTTTTGGGTGGCTATTAACCGCCCTTCATCAGGTATAAGAAAGTTAAATACAAAGCTGATATATACATATTAAGGACAATAGAGGTGCAATTAAGGGATCATGAAGATTCATTATGACAATAGTGCAGAAGTTATTGACAACCTAATATTGCCACCTAGTGAATAATCATATAAAGTGCTTTACTTACAATACATAGGAATAAAGTAATTTGTACTAGCAAAAACTATTTTACCAATGTAATATACACTTGTTTAAAAAAATCAGCTTAAGATTGCAAGAAGAAAAAATTATTTTAAAAAAATCAAATAAATGGAACAGAACAACTCATCAATATTTTTGCTTCACAAGACAAC
Organism: Rhinophrynus dorsalis; assembly: GCA_037306005.1. Lineage (NCBI taxonomy): Eukaryota > Metazoa > Chordata > Amphibia > Anura > Rhinophrynidae > Rhinophrynus > Rhinophrynus dorsalis. The sequence goes on along the minus strand of CM074720.1, from coordinate 485,454,684 downwards.
TAAATTTTTTCATTATGTCAAAAAATAGAGCATATCCAGTTTCTCATTGAGTCCTCTTGGAGATACTGTGTCTAGTAACCAGAGCTAATATTCTTCCAAAGCTGGAGTTCTGAATACCACATCATTGTACCTATGTAAACATAGACTTAAAGATAAGAGGCAAGCAAGTAAAACTGTGTATAAATACCCCCATGTTCTACTATGATTAAACAAGCACATTTAATAAGATCCTGCAAATAAAAATGTTCTGCATTTGGATGCATGCATCTTTGAATGCATGTATGCAAACATCACAGGCCATATTTCAAGTGAACAAAAAGACAAATCTCACCTTCCTAGGATTATAAACATGTCATTATCATGTACAGTGGGACATGTATCTTTCAAATGTTTCATTATTTTGTTTTTATAAAACAATTGTAGTTTACATGCTTGCTCTAGCAATGAATCCTAACAGCAACAATTTGAATTATATGATTTCTTAGTTAAATAAAATAATTTTATACTGGAAATGTCATTCTTTTATGGAAATCAGTATGTGTCCAATCTAACAATATAACTACATTTTGACACCATGGAGAGAAATGATTAAGGATTGCTATCTACATTCAATAACAAGTGTGAGAGCACTACATATGTTAATCACACTTATCAGGAAGATTAAACCCAGCATAAAATCCCATTCATGGGAGACATCCGACAAAGCTCATTATCATTATAAAGTGGGGAAATGCTAATTAATGTTAATTTTGTAACTTCTGTTAGTTAATTTGATTATGTCTCATGCAGTATGTCAGTTTGTGTTATTAATATACAGTTTTTCATTACATTTAACATGTATAATATTGATCAGGAGTAATGACTCAAAACTGACAGAGAACTCAGTACTTATCAGAATTCTTTATCCTCCCACAGTTTGACACAGCTGACTTTTACATGTGTCATTAGCATTATTTATTTTACTTATTTATATATGAGAAAGTATGAACAATGTAAACATAAATGTACAATTGTAATTATCAAATGAGTCAAGTAAGCATCCAGCATATAAACCATATATCCCATTTGTTTTCATTAAACTTCCATGTACAGGGTAGAACTAGAGAATGCAGAAAAGGAGTAAATAGGGAGAAAGAGATCTCAAATCTAGGTGAAAGATCTAGGGTAGGAATGGGCAAAGATATATGTCTGATGCCTCGGGTAAGCCTCCTAGATTGCAGAAATCCAGTTTTGCAAGTACTACCAGAAATTCAAAATGTTAAATATGAAAATAAAAGGCTGAGGCCTTAGCAAAGAGAAGCAAGATATCACACAGGTGTAGAAGAGAAATGAAGAAACTCAAACCAAGGACTCCAGATAAGAGCAAACTTATCCAAGGTATGGAAAAAAAGGTAATTTAAATATTATAATTATGCAAGATATGTCATCCTTGTTTTCCATGGGTAAGGGGTGGGGAGTGGGGGATTTGCAATTAATTGGGATGAAACCTTCTGTGTGTAGTTTACCAGATGTGGATAATTTGAAATGAATAGAGGACATATCAGCAAAGCATACTAAATGCAGCAAGCAAACCTTCAGGAGTCAGTTGAACAGCGGTATGGAGGAGAACTAAGAATGGAAAGGATCTCTGTCCAAAAAAGAATAATCATGGGGCAGGCCCAAAACACATGGATCATAGCAAGGTCCAACATAATTGTTGCAATGACAACATGTATTGGAGGTGCTTGGGAAGATTCACAAGAGTAAAGGGAACTCTATACCATCTAATCAGAATCTAATTAAACAGTTCTCTAGAAGAGACATCTTAAGTCAGGAGCGTAATATGAGTATATACTAGGGAGTGGGACCATCTAGTAATTGAAATTTCAGAGCATAATTCCTGCTACCATTCATTCATAAAGTAATGTTTTCATTTTATTCATTTTGGTAAAAGAGCTCCATAGGCTTTAGAGTGTGATCTTTTAGATGCCCTAAGTTCTATGAAAAAGGATTCAAAGGAAGTAAGATACCTAGGCTCATATCCAAGGGATAGTTTATGCATAGTGAAATTTCAAATCTGAAACTAGTACTAATATTGAGAGGAGACTAGTGTATACAATTTGGGTAGGACAGAAAAGCAAGGTAGACAACCATAACTCAGTAAAATGTTGGCGAGACACCACAATGATATTTTAGATGGGATTAGGCAGGGAGGAAATTTGTGATTACTGTAGATAGAAGTTAAAGGGGAGGGGTAGGAAGAAAAATGGAAGGGAGTTAATTGGGCATGCCATAATCTCAGAAGACAGCTCAAAATGTGAGATTTAAAAGAGGTGGAAGGGACAAAGCTAAATATAGACCAGAGGGAAACAAACCTTGTTTTATCTGGACCCACATTTTACTATCCATAGTCTTAAATAAGGCAAGGAGTTCATATAAATAGGACACGTATTAGTAGTATTCACCGAAGCCAGATGAATGAAGGCCACCCAAATGTGCAGGAAGTGTAAGAATGGAGTGTTTAATCCTAGCTGGTTTATCAGACAAAGTACATCTGTTGTTAATAGAAGATTTAATCAACTTAACCCTTTAAGGACCAACCTCACACGCACACGGCCATCATTTAAGGACCACAGAGACTTTTTTTTTTTGCTCATTCAATTCCAGACTCCCCAAACGACATGCAGCTGCGCGGGGAGCCTGGAATTCCATGACGTACATGTACGTCCTTTGTCCTTTAGCGACATCCACCTCGGGACGTACATGTACGTCATGGGTCGTTAAGGGGTTAAGGTACCTTTAAGGACTGTGTATTGTTTATATAATCTCACCAAGAAACAAAAATAGAATTACATGTAGAGACATCCCATTGAATCATGGAGATAGATTAGCTTTGATGATGGCATTTAAAGTGGAGTTAAACATATCCCTAAGAACTTTAAATTGTTAGGGCCAAACCCTTGGGAAATATTGATTTGTAAGACATAGATTGGGTAGGCACAAGCCCTGTGGAAACACTGATTTGTAGGACTTAGACTTTTTAGAGCTGAGGCCAAAGCCCAGAGGAAACACTGATTTGAAGGACTGAGACTTGTTAGAGCCGAAGCCCAAGCCCACAGGAAACATTTATTTGCAGGACTTAGATGTGTAGGCCCAAGCTCTGAGGGAGCTTTAATTTTTAGTTATTTGGCTTGTTAAAGACAGAAGCCTTAAGTAAACAGTGATATGTTGGGTAGGGATGGGGGAAACTTTTCGCCTCGAACTGCAATTGGCGAAAAATGTCACTTGCCGCTTCCCGAGAAATTTCCTGCGAAAAGTTCAAATTTTCTGCCTTTTCCCGCTTTTTTCGCCTAGCTCATTCCATTGAAATCAATGGAAACATTGAAGTTATACACAACACATGGCAAATATTATTTTATTTCCCAAAGGCATAGTATAAAAGCCGCATGAGGGTGCCTGTGTTGGTGGGGTGTGAAGAAAGAATCAGTCGAACAGAGGATGATTTTTTGGGGGGTTGTTTACTGGGAACAGGGGGCAGTTAATAAAAAATAAATCCTAAATAAAATTAAAGAAACCCTATAAGATGTGGTATAAAAGGGGTCTGAGGAGGGTGCCTGTGCTGGTGAATTAATGAATCAGTTGAACAGGGAACTTGTTTTTGGGGGTTTCATGACTGGTATCGGGAGGACAAAAAATAAATAAAATAAGAAATTTGTGTGTAAAGTGATAGAGAGGAACCCCCTGACATAAGCTGCCACTTGACTTGATAGTATTTTGTAGAGAATGATTTGTTAGATTTGTTGTTTGATGTCCAAACCCAGAGGAAACATTGAGTTGCAGGACTTAGGCTTGTTAAAAACAAACCCCCCAAAATTGTTTATTTTGTTTTTGTAGCACTATGATTTTTTTATTATTTATATTTTTTTTTTCAAAGCACAAGCCCTAAAAAAAAAATGCCCTACTGGCCTAGTGCCAGCAGGTCATGTTGATCAGTGGCCACTGGCGATTGTCAAATGTCCTCCTCCTGAGTCTGATTCCATAATTGCGGAATTTGTAACTGCTGTTCTTGCTGCTGCTGAGATGTTTAAACAGCAGGATGATTAGGCAGCTGAAAGCGAATGAGATCATCAATATCAGTAACATGGGTGATGAATGATAAAGGTTGAACTTGAACGATTATTTCCAGTGATGCGTCTGAGGCAGTAGCAGTACAATAAGTAGCCCCCAGTCTATGTGGAGAAAAGAAGAAGTTGACCAATAATTCTACACCACCTGCTCCTCCTCCAAAATCATGAGTGTGTTGCTATTATCAGCAACTGCAATGTGCACAGTGTGTGTGGTAAATAACATATGGGGGCACAACTGTATCCAAACACCATGACACCAGAACCCAAGTACTGCCGCTGTCACTATACCCCTTGTCCAGCCCCCACTAAGGACATATGACAACTTGCTGACAGTTTAATAGTAATGATGAACCCTCCCTGCCAGCATCTTAGCATATTCTGTGGGATGAAATCTCCTCAAATGCCGCTTGATGACCTGGTATCTATTCTCCTCCACCACACTGGCATGTGTGGTCAGTGCACCACACAGTGTGCAATGAGTAGAGACGAACTGCCATATCCTAACATCAACAGAGCGGCTATCATTTTTCAGGGGAGGTAAGGATGAATTGTAGAATTTCTCGCAGGAACACGGCAAGAGATTTCTCCCAGCCCTAATGCTGTGTTCAGGTCTGTTAAATGCACAAGCTCTGAGGAACCAGTGATTTGTTGGATTCAGGCTTGTTAGAGGCACAAGCCTTGAGGAAACAGTGATTTGTTGGACTCAGGCTAGCTATGGCACAAGCCCTGATTATAAACAGATTTTTTTGGACTCAGGTTTGTAAGAGTACAAACCCTTAGGAAACAGTGACTTGTTGGACTCTGGATTGTTAGAGGTACAACCACTGATTTGTAGGACTTAGGCTTATTAGAGACAAGCCCCCCCAACTGTTTTTTTATATAGTCCTCTGGTTTGAAAGAAAAAGCCCTGGCTAGTGCCAGCAGGTCATTTTATGATGGCTACTGGATAAATAGACATTGCCAAATGCCACAGTGACATTATAGGATTTGTGACTGCTGTTCATGCTTCACTTCTTCTCCTTTTTTTTGGGTACTCAGGACGATTAGGCAGCTTTAAGAGAATGGGATCAACAGCAGTGATATTAAACAGGTGATGATGGTTCCACTTGTCACTAGCTCCTGTGATGCGCCTGGGGCAGTAGCAGCATTACAACTATCCTCCACCAAAACTTCGGGTATATCTGGAGAAAAGAAGTTAGCCAATAAATAAGCAATAAAAAATGCTTCTCCTCCTCCACTTCTTCCAAAATCATGGGTGTATAGTTGGACTGTAATTTTTTCCTAGAGAGCAGGAAGGGACTGTGACTTTCATTAGCAACTGCAATATTCAGTGTGTGTAGGAAATAGGGGTAGGATTGGGAACAATGGGCACAATTGCACTCATGACAAACAACTGGCACAACTGAAAGCAAATATCTCAATGCTTAGGTCAGCAATGTCAAATCATCCCTCCAGAAACCGAGTACTGTTGCTGTCACTATGCTCCTTATGCTCTCCAACTAGTAAACTTAATAATAATGATGAATTCCCCCCTGCTAACAGCTTAACATATTCTGTGGGATGGAATCTACTCTGATACTACTTGAGTCCATGCTTGCCATTATACTCCACCACATTGCCACACAATGTGCAATGGGTGGACACAAACTGCCACATCCTCACATCTACAGAATCACTATCAGCTGGTGGTGGAGGTAACAATGAGAGAGGTGGTTCACCAGAGACGTTGCTGTGTCTTTTCACTCCTGGATCCTAGTTAAAGAAGCTGATGGTGAGCATGGTGTAGGTTTAGCTTTCCATCAAACTTTCAGGCTCAGGCTGAATTCTCTTTTCTTCTTCCTCTAAGACTTCTGCCTATATTCTTGGTGCCCTTGGGGAGAGACAGGGGGTACAGCAACAGTGGCTCCCAATTTCTTTTGTGATGGTTTGGCTTTAAAGGGATAGTAACACTTCGTTTTAACTTTATTTTATTTTGTAGGCATTAAAAAAACATGAAGAATGATATAAGTCTTATCGCTCAAACCTTTATGGTTTATGAGATATTCACAAGCAAAGTTCCCCTCCCCGCCCCTTTTACCTAGTGTAAACAATCTCTTCTCAGATGTGAGTCTGGTTGTATGACAGTACAGATAACAGAAGGGGACAATTTTCTTTGTATGAAAACAATGAAAGCCCTTCCCCCCTTGATAAGTTTTTCAGCTTTTTCCATTATCTTAATTGAAGATTGTCCCTCTCTGCAGTCTACCTGGGCATCTCCCTTCTGATTTGGTTGAACAGGGGGGGGGATACTTTGTTTGTGAATATCTCTTAAACCATAAAGGTTTCAGAGATAAGACTTATATCATTCTTCATGTTTTTTTAATGCCTACAAAATAAAATAAAGTTAAAATGAAGTATTACTATCCCTTTAACATACTTCTCATTAAATGTCTTTGTGTATGTATTTCATGTGTGTTGTGAGGGCAGAGGTGCCAAGTTGTGTTCCCTCCTTTCCTCATTTCACTAACTTATTACCATAATCCCCTTCACTGGCTGTGGCATATTCTGCTGCTGCTGCAAAATCAACAGTAGAACTAGGACCAAGCTAATTGGTGGCAAATGGAAAATGCCCTTGTCTTGAATCACTACTGGAAAAACCCAGCGTCCACGGTGTCCACGGTGGTCTGAGGTACACTAGCCTGTTCATCATCATCCTTCTGCTGGGACAGATGAACATCTGGCCCTAGTGACTCAGCAGCAGAAAGTACAGCAGCAGCAAACTGTGCAATGTCAGTGCTGCTACTGCTGGTGGTGATACCCATCCCCATTTGCATCTCTGTCTCCCATTCATTTTGATTTTCTGCTAACAAAGCCCTCATTGTCTCCTCCACCTTGTCTGCTCCACCATCACCCTCACTCTCATCACCACCACCACCCTCTTGCTGATTCTGTATGGAAGTTGGACTGATTGGTTATGACAAATGTGGCAGGAGGTCCTCTATTGTCACACTTGCCATCTCTTCAGATGAAGAAGGCACATTGGCAGCACTACCATCTGGCACAGGCCACTGATTTGTGATGCTGCTCATACTAGCCAGTTTTGCCTTCTTCAGCATTGTACCCCAGAGGGACAATGTAGGGGGAATGGGATTCACAACGTTTGTATTATGTGGAATTCCTTGACTGCTAGTCTGACTGCTCACTTCCCCTTCCACCTCAGTATTAGGGTCCATAGAGCTAGTCCCAACAGCTGCTTCACCATCCTCACCCTCAACCCCACCCGTCTCTAGCTGCTGTGTGGTAGTGGGACTTCTTGGGGTTGACACGTTCGACTTAGGGTCCCCTGCTGTTACAGTTGCCATAATTTCCTCCTCCTTCTCTGAAGACATACTTACAGCAGTAGCAGCAGGCAGAGGCAGCTGACCTGTCCTGCTCAAACTGCTACCCAGTTCTGCTTCTGCCTTTGTCACATATTTCCCGCAGATGTTGGAGGATTGGGCATCATTGGATCTGGGGAATGGGGGCTCACAGACTCTTCCTTGCTGGTGGTGTTGGCGTCGTCCCCTGTGTTACTGGATGCATCACAGTCCTGCCAGATCCTCCTTTTTTATGGATGCTCATAGTGTAAGTCAACACTATGAGCCTTTGCTATCCTTATTTTGCTATTTAAATAGTTTGAAAACTGCCTTTTTACCTTTCTATCTTTCTAGCTGTTTTTTATCCATTTCACTTCCTGGCTACATCTTGTTTGTGGTAATAAAATGCAAGCAATTTAAAAAATATCTTGTGAGAACAAAATGGGACCTTTCGCACTAACTGCCCTAACACTAAAACGTATTAACCTAACCCTAAGTCACATACTAAACACAGTACATAAATTGCTAATTTAATTTAATTTTGTTGATATTTCCTGGAAACAACTCTCTACTAACAAAACTCACATTGTAGTGCAGTTAATTCTTGGCTTCTATAGTCTAGGTTTGGATTAAATTAGGGGGTGTTTTTCTGTGAAGTGAATAATTTCACCTTCATAGAAATCAATAGCATAGAGCGGCGGAAAAATCTGAGTTGAGGGAAATTTACGCCTGAAACAAAAGACAAAGTGAAAATCTGACGGCAAAAGTTTCATAGGAATTTCCAGCTGGAAATGTGAAAAAATCATGGTATTTTCACAAAATTTCCTGCAGGAAAAAAACAGGACTTTTTGTCCATGCCTAATATAGAAAAGAAGAGGTTCTAAAATAAGGACAAAGATTGGGGGAAAGGGAACAAACTTGCCTGGTAGTGTTTCTCAAATAAGAGTTATATGTTTGATAGTATTATCTTTCATTTCTATATCATAGACTAAATTAGCTTGCGCTAAATGCATAATACCAGTTTTGAGGAGCTTAACTTGGCAAAAAATGTAACACCATTATTTAAAGGTGTTTAAAGGTGCACTTTTGCATTATGTTCATGCAGATTTTTACTTATTTCTAATAACTTAGTAAGTTCTTAGAAAGAAGAAGTACATAGAAGAAGACGTGTAATTTTATTGCTTTAATGACATGACTTGTGGAGGTGGTGGGGTGAAGGTGGTGTGTGTAGGCACTCTTGTCATCTCCAAAAACGAACTCAGAGTCATATGCCTCTGCAACAGGAGCAGAAAATCTTGGCACACTCTCTGACACATAAACATCACTTCCTTTGTGGACCCCAGAAAACCAAGAAGATTTTGGAGTACTTCGCTGCTGCTAGTTGTGGCACCTCTGACCTGTTGATAGAGAGAGAAAGCAGGCTCACACCTATGCACCTCCTCAGTGAGATCCCACATAAAGCTCAATCACTGTTCTGTCTGGGAGACACACCATTAACAGGTCAGTGGTGCCACAATTTGCAGCAGCAGAAATAGTCCTAAATGTTCCTAGGACTATGGGGTACATAACAGAAGTGCTGTTGATACAGAGGAGTTTAACTCAGAGATGACAAGTCATAGAGCGCCCACAGATACCGCCACCATCCTCGTCACCTCCACAAGTGATGGCATTAAACAGTAAAGTTACGAAGTTATTACACTATGTACTGCCATCCCTCACTTATTACGTTCTTAGAAAGTCAAACCTGCACAAAAATAATGCAAAAGTATGCCTATGGAATAGTAAACTTGCCAAAAATGTTTGTGGTTGACATACTGACCTTTTATTTTGTTGAAAACAGAGACTTTAAAGATCTGATGGCATGTGTTGTACCCTGTGGAATATCCCAAGCTGCAGTTATTTTTCCAAGGATGGTTGTGCCAATGTTACTTAGGTAGGAAGTTACTGTTGTGGTCAAAGTGCAAGAGTATTCAGCCTGTTAATAATTTTTTTCAAGGCATATGTTGTGTAGGACTCAAAACTTTTACTTTCAGATATTTATTTCTCTACTTCAGCCCACAGAAGAAAATGTAATAATATTGCTGCAGGAAATATTGCAGTTATAGAAATCATAGGTGAAAAATGGCAAAGTTCTAGCAGAAAATGTATTGGCAGTGGGGAAAAGGTGAACATGTTATGTTTTTTTCCACGGGTGGGAATTGTTTGGAAAAAAGTGGGAAATCATAGTTTTTTCACAAAAATTCCTGCAGAGGGTGCCAGAAGCAAAATAAAACCTACATGTTTATCTTACAGATATGAAGGAAAGGTATGCATTGTATACAGTTTTGGAAAGATATTCCCCTACATCAAATGAGGGGTCACATGCTTTTCAACCCCTAGGCTGGAGTGCACAAATATGTCCAGAAGGTAGCTTCATAAGAACAAATACATGTTTGTTTACATTTCCACCACTTTAAATGTACTAAAATCTTTGAAAACAATATAATTCCCTACTGTATTCAGTACCTGCTAGCAGTCTGAGAAAATGGTAATCATTTTGTGTGGGTTAACATACAATATGAGGGTGTCAGGAACACTAACTTACACCTGTTTTCTTTTTTAAATGAACTATCTACACTAAAATGCTCATAACCATTAAGTTATACAGGAAAGTTAAGCAAGGTATACCATTTTGGAAAGTACACATTCACTCTTATCAAATCAGGAGCCACTTGCCTTTGCACAACTGTTTCCAGAAGGTGGCCTTATGGGCTAATTTATTTATTTTTTTAATCAAAGATACAGATAGTTTGAAAAAACATGAAATGTATGTATCACGGTACCCGTGCTATTTGGCGACATTCTGTCAGTTTCCACTCCTGCTTACGCTATTGGCTACTCTGTTATTGTCCTGCCCAGCATTTGTCCTTAAATGCTGGGTTCTGGCACTTCTCCAGTGCCCTTTTGTGGTGTTTCAGTACCAGCGCTTCTTCCTGTTATTTGTGAGATCTCAGTGTATCGACCCGGCCTGCCTAACGACTCTGCATCTTGTTTCCTGCCTGTGCACTGACCCGGACTGCCTGACCATTCTGCTTCTTGTCTCTGCCCATGTACCAACCTGGATTGGCTGACGTTCTTGCTCTGTGTACCGACCCGGCCCGGCTGATGTTCCTGCTCTGTGTACCAACTTGGATTGGCTGACGTTCCTGCTCTGTGTACTGACCCGGCCCAGCTGACGTTCCTTCTCTGTGTACCGACTCGGATTGGCTGACGTTCCTGCTCTGTGTACCGACCCGGCCCGGCTGACGTTCCTGCTCTGTGTACCGACTTGGATTGGCTGACGTTCCTGCATGGTGTACCGACTCGGACTGGCCTACGTTCCTGCTCTGGGTGTGTGGATCCTGCCCGGCTGGGCTGCTGTGGTGACGTGCTTCCTCTGCACGCCCTGGATGGTCTCTGGTTAGGGTAGTGTCAAGTCCTTCATTGTCTCCGGACAGCTCACTGCAGATCGGTCTTGGTTGCCTCAGTGTCACCCAGGAGACATTCCTATTTGTCTGTCTCCTGTGCAGTTCCCGGTTGGGTGCCTCTCAGGGCGAGTTGCTCAGTCTCCTTTACTGCTATGGCAGTGCTCACATTGATCAGTTTTCATTACTACTACGGCAGTGCTCAAGTGGCTCAGTCTCCGTTACTGCTATGGCAGTGCTTAAGTGCTCAGTATCCATTACTGCTACGGCAGGGTTCCAGTTGCTCAGTCTCCGTTAATGCTACGGCAGTGTTCAAGTTGCCCAGTTTCTGTTACCACTACGGCAGTGCTCACGTTGCTCAGTTTCCGTTACTGCTACAGCAGTGCTCAAGATGCTCAGTCTCCGTTACAGCTATGGCAGTGCCCAAGCTGCTGAGTTTCTGTTACTGCTACGGCAGTGTTCAAGTTGCTTAGTCTCCGTTACTGCTACTGCAGTGCTCAAGTTGCTCAGTCTCCTTTACTGTTATGGCAGTCCACAGTTGTCTGGTCTCCATTATCTTGGGCGTTACTCGAGTTGGAGCTCTCACCTTTGTTTGAGCTTCTTAATGGACCTTGCACTATTAGGGCCTGTCAACATTCTCTGCCTAATATTAACCCATTCAGTACTGATAAACTGAGACTCACACAAGATCGGCCTGACCTGTGTCAGTATATTGATCTCTGGACTATCTACGTATACTGGACCTGTGTGGGCCTACCTCTGTATAACCTGTCTTGTGTCTGTACTATATTATGTATATATTACAGGACCCGTGAGGGTTATTGTTTTCTTTATTGTTCAATAAAATTGTGTTTTATCCAAACCTACTGTGTCTGTGTGTCAAACAAACCGGTTCAGTATGACTGTAATAATTAAATACTACTCTTTTAAGAAACAAATTACACCTTGTGGGTATGACTTAACATACTGTAACGGGTGCCAGAAGCACAAAACTACTCCAACTACAATCTAACATTTTTCATACATTTTTCAGCTATGACTTTCCTGTACTAAAATGGTTATACCAAAGAGAGAAATAAAGATAATGTTGATAAAGAATACAATTTTGGAAAGTAGACAAGTAGCCACATCAAATGAGGTATCACTTTTCCACCTATGTATCTTTTTCCACCTATGTTAAAATGTACAATCATTTCCAGTATGTGGCACTATGGAGGAAAACATGCTTTTCAGTCACTTAAAAGAAAATTAAATGGTTCAACAATGTGGGATTTCTGAGTGTATACAGAAGTGACTTCCAGCATAAGAAAATTGGTACCCAGTTGGTATGGGTTGACATACCATATTGGGTGCCAGGAGTGTACCAACTAGTGGAACAAGGATTGGGTTGAAATGCCCTTGGTGTTAGCCAGTGTATGTGTGGACTTGCGACTTCCAGTGGAACGAGGCAAGGGGGGGGCAGGTAATTTGGGCTATGTTTACCAGTGGGCAGCAAAACAAGGCTGTGGTGGCTCTGTGACAAGCAGTGAGCACTAGAATCAATCTAGGAATCAGTGTATATCCACTACACACAGTGTTTGATTCCCAGTCTGATTCCAGTGCACACTTCTAGCTTGTGTCTACCAGTGGGCAGTGGAACCAGGCTGGAGGAATGTGACTGCCAGTGGGCTGTGGGGCCAGGCTAGGGGGCATAAGGTTTGTAGGGGTGATTGGAGGCAGCTAGTGTGCATGCCACAGGGGTATCCAATGCATTGCAAAGCAATTCATTGACTCAGCTGCAGCACATACACAGGGTTAATTTGTTTAAATTATTTATTATTCAGAACTAATGAGCGAAGGAATCAGGAACTTTCACAGGGAGGTCTGCATTGGGCCCCTTTGTGGCACCCATTGGGCTTTGTTTGTTTTAGTGTTTTATTCAGTCCTCATTGGGGGAAGGGGGCTAGGCTTGACTATAAAAATAATGAAAATATGAATCCTGTGTGGGCCACTGCAGGATCTGCATTGGACCCATCTGTGGCACACACAAAGTTAATAGCAATGTTGTCATTATTTTTAAGCAGACCTCATTGATGTGCATCAGGACTAGGGTTGGGTAAAAACTTTTGCCTCAAACCAAAATCACTGAAAAATAGCACTACCTGCTTGGCGAATAATGTCCAATGAAAATTGCCATCTTTCTGCTTTTTTTGCATTGAAATCAATTGGAAGAAATGTTTTTCCCAATCACATGAAACTTTTCTCCACTTTTCTACAGCCATATAAAAGGCTGTCAGGCTCTCACAGCAGCCATTCTGAGTTTGTGAGAGGAGAGAGTGGCATGTTTTTGAGCTAGAGAAGATAGGAAAATAACAGGGAAATTAAGCTTAATTTAGAGAGTCGTTTGGGTAGGACATTTGTGTCCTGTGCCCTGTGTGGGGAGAAGAAGGGAGGAAGGAGGTTGACCTCAAATACCCCAAAATTTGATGTGACTGACTGGCAAGACACAGGCGAAAGAGGCCCAGTTTGCTTGCTGATCTTGCTGTTATTGTCTCTGTGCTTGGGGAAGTCTGAGGAAAGAATTTGTTGATTTTGTTTTTTTAGTTATAATTCATTTTTGGACTGACTATGATAAATAGGGTGGACAACTTAAAAAATAAATACATTAAAAAAATAAATAAATAAATACATTACGTGACAGCTGACTGAGAGCCTGACGTGAGCTGTATGGGTGATGGAAGACTTGATAGCAGACGACATTTTGAATTTTGTTGAGGGCTAAGGCAAGACATCACACTCCATCAGTTGTGTACTGTAGAGAGTAATACACACAGTAACTGAGGGGGAGGAGGAAAGGTGGAGCAGTTTAGTGACATGAGACTAAAAGTGGTAGTTCAAAAACTGATTGCAGCAATGGATGCTTCAGAGTTTGCAATAAATGATGATGTCCTCCTGGGGTGGATGCAGATTGTCAAGGTTCCACCAGTCATACCACACCAGTCCTCCACCACCACTACCATCACTTGACATCTTCATGAATATGGCCAGTGTCACTTAAAGGGATAGTAATGTTTCATAATAAAAGCAGCTCTAATTAATCATCATAGTATTTGGGCTTTGGAGAGTGTAATTTCAATTCTGTCAGAGTTGTAGTTCCAGAGTAATTCAATGACAAAGTGTCCCCCACCTGCCCCTTTTACTGATGTCACACTGTTCAGCCACAGCAGAAGGGAGGTGCCCAGGTAGACTGCAGAGAGGGACAATCTTAAATTAAGATAAGGGAAAAACCTGAAAAGCTTGTCAATGGGGGCAGGGATTTCATTGTTTTCATAGGAATAAGAGTGTCCCCTTCTGTTATCTGTCTGGTCTATAGACTGCATTCCACATCTGAGAAGAGATTGCTTACACTAGGTAAAAGGGGTGGGTGGGGGAAACTTTGCTTGTGAATATCTCATAAACCATAAAGGTTTGAGAGATAAGACATATCATTCTTCATGTTTTTTTAATGCCTACAAAATAAAATAAAGTTAAAATGAAGTATTACTATCCCTTTAAGCAGAATGTTAGTGTTGTGTGCATGCTAACACATTTTTCAAGGTATATGTGGAATTTCATCTACTTATTTCTCCACTACAGCCCAAAGAAGAAGTAATATTGTGCTATAGCCTATGAACTGTTGCACCATAGGAAAAATGTGTTGGAGTAGGAGAAAAATGTGTTGAATAGGAGAAAAATGTGTTAGAGGTCTGACTTTTTTAAAATGATTAAGGGGGTATGGGGGGAGAGTGCGGCCATGTGTTAGAGGTGGACTTGGCCCTGAGGGTACACATGGCCAAGTCCTTGTTCCATACTTGGGTTGGTACTCTAGATGTTTAGGTGTGATATGAATACCATTTACAAATATATTAGTGGTCAGTATAAAGAACTTTATATGAAACTAGCTACTCACAGAGCTGAGTAATAACCAAGACATCATCCATTAAGACTAGAGAAAAGGTGCTTAAGACTAAAACAGATGTAAAGATTTTTTACGGTAAGGGCTGTAAAGTTATGGAATTTATTGCTTGGGATGCTGTGCTTGCAGACATTGTAGTTGCTGACAAAAAAGTAATGGATACCTTTTTAGCGCAGAACAATATTGAGAACTATGATACCTGGTTTCACAGCAGATAGGATGTTGATCAAAGGAAATATCCGACTTTCATTTGGAGCAGGAAGTAATTTTCTTACCCACTTGGGGTTAATTGGAAATGGATCAAAAGGGTTATATGGCATTGGCTGAACTTCATGACCGTGTGTCTTTTTTCAGTCTCATCAACTATAACACCAAACTAAATGTTTAACAGTTTGCTGGTGTTCACCGGTGTAGGTGGTAACCCTACCTTAATTTTGCTTACTAAAAATTTACAGAAGACTGTTACAGTAAAAATGATGACGACAAATTTAATGGTTAACTGCATAGCAGTGCAGGCTTTCAAGATCTTCATAAGGCATGTTACCTATACTAAATCATTGAAGCAATAAGGTATATGCTTTGTTGAGTAGAATTACCAAGTTAAGATTGTACATAGGGCAGTATTCAGTAAGCTAAAGAGGTGCAATTCTGGATTAAACCAAATTTACTATAGGGAGAAATGGGAATTCCCAGTTATTTAAATGGGGCTTTTAACCATTTAAATGCCAGAGAGGACATTAAAAATTTAAAGGCCTAATTTAAAATTAGAAATTATTGGTTTGCACCATAATTACACCTGCTGGCTTATTGACTATGACACAGAATCTATAACAATATGAACTATATGTCCTTCCTCTATAGTAGTTTACAGATATGGAATCCTGCAAAACAGAAGGACATAATAGTGCATCGTCTGCAATCTCCTCATTTCAAGAATGACTGTAACAACATTGAAGTAATTTATTTAGATTAAAATGCTGTTACCATTGCATTATATTCTTAACACCTTAGAAATGACATCATTAATTTTAATTGTGTTGCCTAGTTTATTACTTGTCCAAGTGTTTGATTCATATCAGTTGAAAAAGTAAAATGTAGGGAAAATGATTTGATGTTATAGATAATGTGATAATGTGAATGATATTTGTAGTACAATTGTGCAATCATAGGGTAAAACATTTAAAAATCACTGAAGCTGAACATTGCATTCTCTGACTTCCATTACCACATGGGTCCCAATAATTAACCTCTATACCCACAACAGTTTTTCTGAACACATGCATTACTTTGTAATAATATTAGTGATTGCTATTGGCAAAGAAATGATCATAACCGAGTTGGCATATAAACAAGCATGAAAATCCAGAGTCAACTATAGACACGTACAATAAACTTTGAGGAGAATGTTACAAGAAGCAATGAAGCATTTCTGGGGCAAACCAACGCCACCTTAGTAGACACATAATAATTCCCCAGATCCCCATTGATTTAAATGGGATTTTTAACCCAATAAATACTAGTGAGGTTTCCAACACTTTGTGAAGTGAAGCATCGGAGATCTAACTAGCATTCAAGGGGTTACAACTCTCTTTTAAAGTAATGGGAATTTGTATTTGTACCTTAAGGTTTAGGTTGTTTGACCTGAAATTGCACCAGTTCTTCTTAGTACCCAGGAAACCTATGACTTCTTATTCACAGAGACTGAGAAGAAATGGGGTATCTTTGGAGCAAACTGACTGTCCCATAGGGGGCAAATAAATATTCTCAAAATTCCTGTTGATTTAAAAGGGGCTTTTAACCCATCCAATGTTAGAGAAATAAATCATTGAAAACCACATGGTTGTCTACTTTCTTGAAGGAAAATCCACTTTTTTTGCCCATTTCCAAAAACGTTTCACTATTTTTTCAATGGTTACAAACTTTTCGCCCCTTTACTTACATGTGAGGTAACAGGGGTCATAGTGTGTGTTATCCCTATGAGCACCTGGAATAGTAACAAAAGGAGGAGCTGAAAGGACTGTTATATATCCAGAGACTCTGAGGAGGAGGAAGTGAGCACTGCCAACATGGCCTTTCCCCCTACATCACCCCTAGGGATCTTGGGGAAATTTGCATCATGGGTAGAAGTAGAAGAGGGTAGTAGTGTGAGCAGGACAGGTCATCTACCTTACCCTAACTTACACTTCCCATCCCCAAGCAGTGCCGCCACTACTACTACAACTACTAAAATACAGCAGCTATAGCCTCAGAGTGTTAGGATTGAGAGAGGGGATGATAATAGTAGTAGTAGTGAGGAAGACTCAGAAACTGAAATTGATGTGGTTGGTGTTAATAATAGTGATTATGAAGCAGCTGGTAGAACTAGAGTGACAGCAGTAGATCCTCCTGTTGATTCTGAGGCATAGGGGAAGTTATGCAGAGTGGCCAGACTAGTGATCAAGGGAGCCCACAACATTACCCTGACCCTGGAAGTCCCCGTCACCCCCACAGCATTGTCATTATGGAACAAGGTCCTGAAGAAGGCAGAACTGGTGGCTGGGAGCAATAATACCACCACCACCACCACCATGAGCACAGATCAGCAGCCTGTGCCTGCTGCTAGTGCTGCTAGTCTGCCTTCTTCAGCTGAATAAGAGATGACAAATGTGACAGTAGGGAACCATGTGTCACATTTGTCATCACCTCCAACCCGTGAGACATCTGTAATAGAGCAGCAGCAGCAAGGAGGGACTGGTGGTGGGGATGATCATAGTGGAAAAGCTTTGGTGGAAGAGACATTAATGTCCTTTTTAGCACAAACCAAAAAGGAATGGGGGATAGATATGGAAATGGGGAAAGGCATCACCATCACCACCACAAGCAGTGATATTGAATGAATTTTAGGAGTTTGCTGCTGCTGTAATTCATGCTACTATTAAGGGTGCAGTGGGAATAGGGTCCAGTGTTGTGGAACAAGGACAGGTTCCACTTGCAGCAGCAATACTCCTGGTTTTAGTTGTATGATGATAGTTCTATGATGATTCTGAGGCAGTATCAGCAACAGCATCAACATCATCATCTGCCCCAGCCAGTGAAGAGGAATGTGAAGGAGAAGAAGAAAGAGGCCATTCTTCTCCATCTTCTCCACCTTTCCCCTTCCTCCTTAAGTCCTGAGTTTGGAACTATTTTTCTCTTTTCGGACCTTTGTCCAATCCAAACTGAGGGAAATTTGAATGGAGACAGACAGTCTCTATTAAAAATAGATAGCACACTCCTATTAGCTGGGATGTGAGGTTATACAGGGCACGGAACATGCCCTGAAGTAACCACACCTTCTAGCCTATCAGCTTTTAGCTGGAGTGGTCATAAATGTGCATTTTGTCATCCCTACAGCTATGTAATTTTTGAATAGCTGGAGAGATGACGCATTTGTGGCCCCTCCAATTAGCAGCTGATTGGCTAGGAGGTGTGGTTACTGCAGGGTATGTTTCATACTCTGTGTAACCCCACATCCCAGGAAATGGAAGCATGGTAACAATTTTGAACAGAGACTGGCCATATAAATGTAAGTGTCTGTTCAACTTCCCCTGAGTTTGGATTGGGCAACGGCCCGAAAGGTACCACTATGAGGATTTTTTTGTTTGTTTGTTTTGCTGCCACTGGTCTACAGTTTAAGGAGCCATTGAAGTAACTTTTTCTTTTATAGGGACACTTTAAAGAAGAGAAAAGAAGAAGAAAAAGAAGAAAGAAGCTTACAGAAGAAGAATTAAAGAGGAACACCAGGTTGCAGAAGACCCTGCAGGACCTCAGACTTACAGGTGAGTGTTTAATGTTAATGGGTTGTTGTTAGCTTTAGGGGGATTAATCCTCTGAGTGCCAGAAAGGTATGTAATGCTCTGAAATGTGTTGCATGCCCCACTGGGTTAATGTTTTTGTTCATTTCACTCATGTTTTTGCTACCTTGGATTTATTGATTTGGGGCTTAGGGCCCCATATCGATACTTCTACGGGTCCCAAGTGTAGGGATTCTTAGTTCCACATGCTTTTTTTTTAACATCCTTATATGCTTCTTCATATCTAAAAACAATATGCATCTGTATATAACATTTTTAGTATATGTGTGTGTATATATTTATTATGTCTCTGTATTTGTGCAAATACGCAACTCTTGCTGTAAACACTCCAGGACATTCTTGAAAATGAGAAAAATCTCAATGTATTCTTCCTGATAAAACATTTTCTAAATAAATAAATAAACACAGTTCAATTGCACGTTGTTGTTATTAACATGCGTTATGGACTCAAAGCATAGTTTTTCTAGGTGCGAATTTTAAGCAAAAAAGAGAGTCCTTAATGTACGTTACTAGCCACCGCATGTAATCGAATTGCAAATTCATCATCTTATTCATTGATCTCCATTTAGGCTGACCATATGTACCGTTTTGAACAGGAGACTCCCGTTTTTTTAACCCTTTAAGTGCCAGAGGGGTAAGCAACTCATTGCTTTGCAATGCATTGCGTACCTCTCTAGCACTCGAAGGGTTAATATTTCCTGGCCATCCCGTCATTTTACCATTATGTACCGTTATTACTTAATGGCGGCTTGTGATGCCCGCAGCCCGTGGTGCATCATAAAACAAAAAGCAGAAGCGCATGATGAATACAAAGGTATGGACGGCATTAGATGTGCCCTGCCACCGTCCAGTACCTTCCTCTCCTTGCTTCCAATCCTAGCAACATGCATGATGTCGCGTACTGCAGCCAATGAGAAAGGAGTGCTTCAATACTCCTCTTTCATTGGCTGTGCATGTTCTGAGGCACGGAGCGTAGACTCCATTATTTAGCATGCCATCGCAACCTAGTGTAAGAGGAGCCGGAGGAGGTCAGCAGGACTCAGGATCAGGAGGCCTAAGTGCCTACAGCAGCCAGCACTGCAGCATCTGACTGGAATGGACTACTGAGGCAGCTTAAAAGTGAGTCAGTGAGTGCAACACTGCAAGTGGGTTCACTAAAACGTCGCAAAACAATGTCATATGGCCACACACATGGTTGTAGCATTAACCATGTAGCTGTGTGCTTGTTCTTTGGAATTTCATCATTTATACCCTTTTTTCTTACTCTCTGGTGAGGACAACACTATGGTATAGTGCGCGGTGGAGGGCAGTGAAATGTAAATAGGATGTATTTGAGAACTTTTTGATTTGAAGATGGCATCTGAGTGTATGCAACAATAGCTCTGATGGTTTAGTATGTTTCCCCTTCTTGAAGGCAGATGAAAGAAGAAACTTTAGCGAGGTGTCTAACAGAGCTTGATGTATGCTTGCACTCTACAGTGAGCCCCTTTTCAGATCACTAAATTCAAATTTGCTTCAGATATCACAGAATGAATATGCGGAGAACGGACTCTGTGTAAAGCGAGACGGTAAAATACCATCTCTCATCTGTCTTAATGACAGGAGTCAGAGCTGTAGGTGCAGTTGGATGTTCTTCAGTTGGAGGAAGACGGTGTGTTTTTCTGTGTTGTTTTTTGTGGGTTTTTTTCCCCCTTCTGGTCACCAACTGCTTCTTGTTCCAGGATGCCTTTTCATCAACCCCAAACAAATGACAGGGAGGCTCCTGTCCTGTTCCACTCTCCTCTTCTCCCCCTCAACCCAGACAAATGTCACCTGGAGGTTCCCTGTAGCATCCTCTTGCTTTAGTGACTTTGCTTCTTCCATCTCTGTCCTACTCTTCCCAATGATTGTGTTGATTGCATCACTGGGAGGGCAGAACAGAGGTAAGGAGAGGAATTATATGTGGGTCTGTTGGTCTGCGTGACAATGTAAGAATGCTGGGGAGACATGCCAAAACTGTAGTCTAACCAAACCACTAATGGATGATAAAGTAAAACACGGTATACTTTTGTGAAAAAAAGGATAGTTGGTATGAACAGTCATCTGTCTGATGTTTCAGGCTACACATAGCCTTTCTCAGGCTTTTGACTGAGACAGCAGTGTGTATAAAATATGTGGTGTTTTTTGTGTAGTTTTTTTTTACACGTTCCTTTTACTGTACATACGACTCATTGATTGAATAAATATTCCACTTACCTGGTACCATAGTTATGCTATTCTGTGTTTCTCTTTACAAGTGGAATAGAAAAAATGTTCAGCTGATGAGGCTAGAAGGCAAAGCAACTCTGAGAGGGTGCTATATGAAGATAGAGATGTAGTAATCAGGCACACTGCCCTCCGAGCAACAAATCCAGATACCCATTGATTTGAATGGGGCTTTTTACCACCTTGGGGGAAATGCACTAACTTGTGATCGAGGAGGTAACTTCTCCAGTGTTATCACTGCTCCAGTTCCTATGTCACGTGAAGCCTATGCATGAAGATTTCCCCCACTTATTCCAAAGGGTACACAGAAGAACAGAGGGACTAGAAAGTGAAATCCATATCTGTATCTCTACTCAAATGAACCCCCCCCAATGTTAGAGAAAGTGGAGACCTAGCATTTAAAGGCAATTGTTTTGCACCACTTTTTAGTACATCAGCCTCCATTCCAATACATTGTATCCAAGCATCAATATCTAGTATGAAATGGCTGACCCCTACTCCTCCAGTTAAACTATTTGGAGATAGTGCCATCATTAAATAACATGTTTTAGAATACTTTGCTCTTTTTGGACTATGTTGCTATCACCAGAATTACCATTATTAGGCTGATGGTTTACTTTGACACCAGGCATGACGCCTAGGACTCTCGAGTCTATGGTAAATTACCATAGAGTCTCTTACATAGAGCTATGATGACGAGTCATAAGACTCTGTGGTTATCAATGCATGTAGTAAACACAGTAAAACCACTAGTGTGAGTGACGATGAGTGGAAGTTCTGATTTACTTCAGGGGCAGGCTTTTTGGCCAGAGAGAGAGAACACCACTAGTAAGAGATGGAGCAAATGCATTCT
Source organism: Rhinophrynus dorsalis (assembly GCA_037306005.1). Lineage (NCBI taxonomy): Eukaryota > Metazoa > Chordata > Amphibia > Anura > Rhinophrynidae > Rhinophrynus > Rhinophrynus dorsalis. The sequence continues at coordinate 485,432,936 of CM074720.1, read as the reverse complement.
CGCTGCTTGAAGCTTACTATGATCGGACTTGGAGTGACTGAGTCCCAATGTCCATCTGCCCCACACCCCGTCCCATTTTTATCTCATTGAGATATGGTCAGCCTATGCCCGTTGTACATTTTTACTGATTGGAAGGTTGTCACAGCGCAGGTAATAGAATAGATAACTGTGACTTAAAACTACCTACAAATGAATTATGCTCCAGGTCTCTTCTTCAGGCATAATAAGAATGAAAGCTGAATACACATACATGACAGGTGAAATTTACATTATTAAAAATGAGCCTGCACCTTACTTCTGGACAGACGGCGTTACAGCTCTGCACTGCAGCCTGTCAATCTTCTTCTGTTCCTCCCCAAGTATTGTCACGTTCCAACCTACTCCAGTAATGGAGGATTTATCTATGTAAGCTGGTTGGAAAGTGACAATACTGGGGAAGGAACAGAAGAAGACTGACAGACTGCAGTGCAGAGTGGTAACCATAGTCTGTCTGGAAGTAAGGCGCAGGCTCATTTTTAACAATGTAAATTTTGCCACAGCATACAGATGATAGTTCTGTTTTAAATTCCACTGACAGTTAATATTCTTCTCAGTATTTTCTATAATTCATTCCCCAGGCTCCGTTAGAGTATCTTTGTAGTGGACTAAAAAATACAAACACGATTTGTTACCTATTTGATGCTCCAGTGAATTTTATTTTTTAGCCAGAGATGGCTCAGTCTATAGAATACATGGGTCAACCTTCTAAGCACCAGAGAGGTGCATGATAACTACCTAGCTCAGCAGCTCTGACCACTAATTTGCAGTAAAAATTGTCCCGTTTTTTATGTTTAATTTCATTCTATATCCTACCATTTTAAGGTTAATGGGATGTGAGCTTTTTCATTTAATTTCACACTGTAGTTTGGTGTGTATAGTCTCTATTTGGGTATAAATGTGCAGCTCTAAGGCAGGGGTAGAAAATTATACAAGGATCCTGTTTCTCTTTAGTCATTCTACAACCCTGAATCTAACCAAAATGTATTGATTGCATTGCTGCACAGAGATACATTTTTATGTCCCTGACAGTAAGATACTGGGATTTCTGTGTACAGAGACTTTTCTTGTTGATATACCATCAAAGTAGGATGCTATATAATGCAGAATTGAATGTTCTGTATGCTATCATGTTTACATTGTTTATTTTTACTTTATATCACTAGAACTGCTTTCATGTTTCCTGTCAGAAAGCTCTCTGTAAATAGATCCAGGTATCTCACTGTCAAGGATATAAAAACTAGATGAAGATGTAAAAAATAAAAGTATAGGAAATCTTTTGATTGCATCTGGGGAAAAGGTTTTGCAAGAAATTGCAAGTCTTGTTGTGATATTAATTATGGAATACCTCAAGTGAATATTGTAATGGACTTCAGTGGCTGGGCTGATGATAATCTCTCATAGTTTGGTAAATATCTCCTCAGCATAATGGGTGGCCTGGGACTTACCTTACACAGATCATTTACTCTACTATCAATAGCTTTTTTCAGATAGATCTGGAATAGTGATGAGCGAGCACCCCAATGCTCGGGTGTTCGGGTGCTCTGACCGAGCACCCCCTGAGGCTCGAGTGCTCGGCCGAGCACCCGAGCCCCATTGAAGTCAATGGGAGGACTCGAGCATTACACCAGGCACCCCCTGCTCTGATGAGGGGAGGGTGCCTGGTCCATAGGAAAAGGGCAGAAAAAGATGGAAACACTACAGAAATGGTTCAGGGACAGCATAGGGAGGATGTCTGGATGCATCTTGGACTCCAACATCGCTGCTGGGAACGATCTTTCGCCCGTAGTACGCCATTCTTACAGACTGACCGTAAAACACACAAAAAGGAAAATAAAAACGACTTTAGGCGAAAAATTGTTACCAAACAATATTTGCTGTATATTTACTTGTATATCATCTGCAAATTATCCCAAAAATGTCCTTGATTTTCGGAAGTGAGGCCATGATTAAGAGGGAAACGTGCGCAGAGGCAAATTCTCCCAAAAATTTCCTTGATTTTCAGAACTGAGGCCATGATTAAGAGGGAAACGTGCGCAGAGGCAAATTCTCCCAAAAATTTCCTTGATTTTCAGAACTGAGGCCATGATTAAGAGGGAAATGTGCACAGAGGCAAATTCTCCCAAAAATTTCCTTGATTTTCAGAACTGAGGCCATGATTAAGAGGGAAACGTGCACAGAGGCAAATTCTCCCAAAAATTTCCTTGATTTTATTGAACTGAGGCCATGATTAAGAGGGAAACGTGCGCTGAGCTGACCATCTAAAACATTATGGGTGAGGGTCTGCTGCAGAGCTGACCATCCTAAACATTATATGCGAAGGCCCGCTAGTGAGCTGACGCTATAAAACATTATATGAGAGGGCCCGCTAGAGAGCTGACCCAATAAAACATTATATGAGAAGGCCCGCTGGTGAGCTGACCTATATAAAAATTGGCAAACAGGGCCCGCTGGTGAGCTGACCCTATATAAAAATTATATCACAGGGCCCGCTGGTGAGCTGGCCCTATATAAAAATTATATCACAGGGCCCGCTGGTGAGCTGGCCCTATATAAAAATTATATCCCAGGGCATATGGAAGAGGAGGAGGAGGATGAGAAGATTAAGAGTCAACCATATACCCGTTTTTTGGGTGGAAGGGGTGAATGGGAATACAGAGTATTCCCATCATTGTAAATAACATATATAAAGTGAGTTTATGTTCCCCCGGGGCTTTCCTCCAGTGGAGTGGAGAAGTCAGGGGAAATCCAGGCCTTGTTCATTTTTATAAGTGTCAACCTATCAGCATTGTCGGTGGAAAGGCGGATACGCTTATCTGTTATGATGCCACCAGCAGCACTAAATACCCGCTCAGACAGAACGCTGGCGGCAGGGCAGGCCAGCACCTCCAAGGCGTAGAGTGCCAGTTCATACCACGTGTCCAGCTTGGACACCCAGTAGTTGTAAGGCACAGAGGGATCATTGAGGACGCTGACACGGTCTGCTACGTACTCCTTCACCATCTTCCAAAACTTTTCCCTCCTTGTGACACTAGGCTGCGCATCAGGGTGAGGGTGCTGGCGGGGTGTCATGAAGGTGTCCCACGCCTTGGAGAGTGTTGCCCTGCCTTTCTCGGAACTGCTGTGTGCTCCCCTTTTCTCCCCTTCTCGGTTGGCCAAGGTAGCACGTACTCTGCCGCCAGCGTTGTCAGATGGAAAATTTTGGAGCAATTTTTCAACAAGAACCTTCTGGTATTGCACCATTTTGCTTGTCCTCTCCACCGGAGGAATGAGAGATGAGAAATTCTCTTTGTAGCGGGGGTCCAGAAGGGTGAACACCCAGTAATCCGTGTTGTTTAAAATGCGTATAACACGTGGGTCACGGGAAAGGCAGCCTAACATAAAGTCAGCCATGTGTGCCAGAGTACCAACAGTCAAGATTTCGCTGTCCTCACCAGGAGGATGACTCTCAATCTCCTCATCCTCTTCCTCCTCTTCTGCCCACCCACGCTGAAGAGATGGAACTAAAGTTCCATGGCTACCCTCTGTAGCGGAGGCAACCGTGTCTTCCTCCTCCTCCTCCTCCTCCTCCTCCTCCTCCGCCTCCTCCAATTGTCGCTGAGAAGACGAAGTGAGGGTGCTCTGGCTATCACCTTGTGTAAGCTCTTCCTCCCCCATTTCCACCTCTTCCACATGCAAAGCGTCGGTTTTAATTGTGAGCAGCGAGCGTTTCAGTAGACACAGAAGTGGGATGGTTACACTGATAATAGCGTTATCGCCGCTCACCATCTGTGTCGATTCCTCAAAATTGCGTAAAACCTCGCAGAGGTCTGACATCCATTCCCACTCCTCACTTCTGATTACAGGAAGTTGAACGGAGAGGCGACGACCGTGTAACAGCTGGTACTCCACTACTGCCCTCTGCTGCTCACAAAGCCGGGCCAACATGTGGAAGGTGGAGTTCCAGCGCGTGCTCACGTCACACAGCAGCCGGTGAGCTGGCAATTGTAAGCGCTGCTGCAGCTTCAACAGGCCGGCTGAAGCTGTTGATGACTTACGGAAATGTGCACACACGCGGCGCACCTTGGTCAAGAGATCATGCACATTGGGGTAGGTTTTTAGAAATCGCTGCACCACTAAATTAAATACATGCGCTAGGCATGGTACGTGTGTGAGCTTGCCGAGCTCCAAAGCCGCCACCAAGTTACGCCCATTATCACACACAACCATGCCTGGTTGCAGGTTGAGTGGCGAGAGCCACTGCTCGGTCTGGTGACTAATCCCCTGCAACAGCTCTGAGGCCGTGTGCTGTTTGTCCCCAAGGCAGATCAGCTTCAGCACGGCCTGTTGACGCTTCCCCACTGCAGTGCTACACTGCTTCCAGCTACTGGCTGATGGGGGAGTGGCGCTGCGTGTAGAGAATTCGGAGGTGGAAACGGAGGAGGAGGAGCCAATAACGTAGGTGCTGGTGGAAACCCTGATGGAGGTAGGGCCCGCAATCCTCGGCGTGGGTAGCACCCGTGCCATCCCAGGGTCCGAGTCGCTCCCAGCCTCCACGACATTCACCCAGTGTGCCGTCAGGGAAATGTAGCGTCCCTGGCCACAAGCACTTGTCCATGTGTCAGTCGTTAAGTGGACCTTCCCAGTAACTGCGTTGGTCAGGGCACGGGTGATGTTACGGGACACATGGTGGTGTAATGCGGGGATGGCACACCGGGAAAAGTAGTGGCGGCTGGGGACCGCGTACCGAGGGACAGCTGCTGCCATCAGGCTGCGGAAGGACTCAGTGTCCACAAGCCTAAATGGCAGCATTTCGATGGCCAGTAATTTGGAAAGGTGTGAGGTTAGTGCTATGGCCTGTGGGTGGGTGGCTGGGTACTTTCTCTTGCGCTCAAATGCCTGGGGTAACGACATTTGGACGCTGTGCTGGGACAGGGAAGTGGATGTGGTCGCTGATGGTGCTTCAGATGGTACAGGTGCAGGGCGGGAGGTATGCGGGCCTGCGCCTTCGACAGGCGATTGGCCGGCACCGAAAACAGGGGAAGAGGAGGCAGTGGTGTGGCCTGCAGACACAGATGGGCGATCCAGGCGTTCCTCCCACTTACTACGGTGCTTGGATGCCATGTGTCGGATCATGCTGGTGGTGGTGAGGTTTCTAGTGTTCATGCCTCGGCTCATTCTGGTGTGGCACAGGTTGCAAACTACAATTCTTTTGTCGTCCGCACTTTCCTTAAAAAAACGCCATACCGCGGAACACCTACCCCTTGGCAAGGTAGATTTACGCAAGGGGGTGCTCCGTGGAACATTTGCGGGCCGGTTTGGTGCGGTCCGCCTTCTTTCTGTAGCCACACCACTGCCTCTTCCAGCCTGTTGCGGTGCTGCAGATGGCTCACCCTCAGGACTGCTGACATCGCTCGGCTCTACACCTTCCCAGGTGGGGTCAGTCACCTCATCGTCCACCAAGTCCTCCTCCACTTCCTCACTCTGATCATCCTCCTCAAGTCTTGATCCCACCACATACTCAGTCATTGACAACTGTATAACATTCTCCTCAACAAGGTCTTGAGACGGAAATAGTGGTTGATTTAATGGCAACTGTGTCTCATCATCATCATCATCATCCACTACTTCCTTTGACCTTAAATGCCGTTCACATCTGTCATCTTCTTTTGATTGGGTAGCCTCTAGAGGTTGTGAATCAGGGCACAAGATGTCATGTTCCTCTGCAAGCGTGCTTGGAGAGAGGGTCAAATGAAGGATTGGTGATGAGACGAGCTCCTCACTATATCCCAGTGTGGGATCACTTCTTTGACCAGACCGTGTATGGTGGGAGGAAGGATGATCAGAGTGAGGATTATTTTGACCAGACTCTTGGCTACTGAGAGTGGACTTGGTGGAAGACAGGGTGGTGCTTAACCGACTGGAAGCAGTATCAGCTGTCATCCAACCGACCACCTGTTCGCAGTGGTCGGACCTCGAGAGTGATGTCCTGCGACGCCCTGTAAAATTACACATGAAGCTAGGTATGGTGGATGTCTTTCTTTCTTGTGCTCTGGCACCAGGCACAGTTTCTCCGCGTCCTGACCCGCGGCCTGAACTTTCAGGATCACGTCCACTTCCCCGTCCCTTTTTACCCGCCTTCTTCATCTTACACAGAATATGTGACTTTAATATTTGAGTTTGAAAACTTAACAGTATTTCTTACTATTCTGCAACTCTGCAGAGTACACAGAATAGGCTGCTAAACGACGGTGATACACACTGAATGGAATATGTGACTTTAATATTTGAGTTTGAAAACTTAACAGTATTTCTTCCTATTCTGCAACTGTGCAGAGTACACAGAATAGGCTGCTAAACGGCGGTGAAACACACTGAATGGAATATGTGACTTTAATATTTGAGTTTGAAAACTTAACAGTATTTCTTACTATTCTGCAACTGTTCAGAGTACACAGAATAGGCTGCTAAACGGCGGTGAAACACACTGAATGGAATATGTGACTTTGATATTTGAGTTTGAAAACTTAACACTATTTCTTACTATTCTGCAACTCTGCAGAGTACACAGAATAGGCTGCTAAACTGCGGTGACACACACTGAATGGAATATGTGACTTTAATATTTGAGTTTGAAAACTTAACAGTATTTCTTACTATTCTGCAACTGTGCAGAGTACACAGAATAGGCTGCTAAACGGCGGTGAAACACACTGAATGGAATATGTGACTTTAATATTTGAGTTTGAAAACTTAACAGTATTTCTTACTATTCTGCAACTCTGCAGAGTACACAGAATAGGCTGCTAAACGGCGGTGAAACACACTGAATGGAATATGTGACTTTAATATTTGAGTTTGAAAACTTAACAGTATTTCTTCCTATTCTGCAACTGTGCAGAGTACACAGAATAGGCTGCTAAACGGCGGTGAAACACACTGAATGGAATATGTGACTTTAATATTTGAGTTTGAAAACTTAACAGTATTTCTTACTATTCTGCAACTGTTCAGAGTACACAGAATAGGCTGCTAAACGGCGGTGATACACACTGAATGGAATATGTGACTTTGATATTTGAGTTTGAAAACTTAACACTATTTCTTACTATTCTGCAACTCTGCAGAGTACACAGAATAGGCTGCTAAACGGCGGTGATACACACTGAATGGAATATGTGACTTTAATATTTGAGTTTGAAAACTTAACAGTATTTCTTACTATTCTGCAACTGTTCAGAGTACACAGAATAGGCTGTTAAACTGCGGTGACACACACTGAATGGAATATGTGACTTTAATATTTGAGTTTGAAAACTTAACAGTATTTCTTACTATTCTGCAACTGTGCAGAGTACACAGAATAGGCTGCTAAACGGCGGTGATACACACTGAATGGAATATGTGACTTTGATATTTGAGTTTGAAAACTTAACACTATTTCTTACTATTCTGCAACTCTGCAGAGTACACAGAATGTGCTGCTAAACTGCGGCGAAGCACACTGAATGGAATATGTGACTTTAATATTTGAGTTTGAAAACTTAACAGTATTTCTTCCTATTCTGCAACTCTGCACAGTACACAGAATGTGCTGCTAAACTGCGGCGAAGCACCCTGAATGGAATATGTGACTTTAATATTTGAGTTTGAAAACTTAACAGTATTTCTTCCTATTCTGCAACTCTGCACAGTACACAGAATGTGCTGCTAAACTGCGGCGAAGCACACTGAATGGAATATGTGACTTTGATATTTTAGTTTGAAGACTTAACAGTATTTCTTCCTATTCTGCAACTCTGCACAGTACACAGAATGTGCTGCTAAACTGCGGCGACGCACACTGAATGGAATATGTGACTTTGATATTTTAGTTTGAAGACTTAACAGAATGTGCTCTAATCTGCAACTTTGCACACTAAACAGAATGTGCTCTAATCTGCAACTTTGCACACTAAACAGAATGTGCTCTAATCTGCAACTGTGCACACTAAACAGAATGTGCTCTAATCTGCAACTTTTCACACTAAACAGAATATTTTTTTTTTTTTTTTTTTTGTTTTTTTCCCCCCACACAAAATAACCTGCTGCCCGCACACACAGTAGTCCTAAAAAGGACTTTTGGTTCTTTTTTTTCACAATTTTTTTTTTTCCTCCCTACACTGCCTTTCCCTTCCTATCCTCAGCTCTCCCTGGCTCAGACTGAGCCGAACTCGCTGGTCAGGTGCTATACAGCACCCGACCACGGGTTCTGGCCAGCCAATCAGTGTAATGCCAGCAGCCAACATGGCTGCTGGCATTACACCGATGTCAGAGCCTCCCTGCACGTTTATTGGCTGCGCAGCAGCCGCAAAACGTGCGGGGAGGAGACCCGAACATGGCGGGCGAGCACATGCGGTACTCGTACGAGTACCGCCATGTGCCGAGCAGAGCGATGCTCGAGCCGATCCGAGCATCGGCCGAGCATGCTCGCTCAACACTAATCTGGAAATCTCAGACCCAGCAATAAATTCTGCCATTTGGTCAAATCATCACTATTTGGTTCACAGTAATAGGTTAATAATGACGTAAGGAACTCAGTATTATTATTTAGTACTATAACTAAGGCTTAGTGTTAAAAGTTATCCTTGATTGTAGCTTCACTATCAAACATCAGGTGTAAGCCATAACCAAATCCTCCTTTTCCAGCTTAAGAAACATAATCCAATAATTTCCCTAATAATATACCTAATATTAACACAGATGTCCACACATCTTAGTTTCCTAATGACTAGAGTCCTCCAACTGCCTGTATATAGGATTTTCAAATAAAGAGCCACACAGACTGCAGCTGTACAGAATGTTGCCTCCAGGTTATCATGAAACCATCAACATTCCTGTCACATAATGCCATGTACTACACTGATTCACTTTGAAACAATGCATATACTTCAAGCTTGGTTTGGTGGCAAACAACGGTTAGCGTGACCAGGGGCCCAGCTACACGAAGAACTTTTTCAATATCTATGTTGCTACATTCCCACTGATACCTGCAAATAAATGTATGGTAGCAGTGCCCTGAATCTCATTGTACACTTTTGGGGCCTATGCAGCACTAACATTCTGTGTCCACAATCATAAACTCACCCACTTTACATTATTTCAAAAAAGAGACTAAAAACATTTGTATCTCCTATCATTATTATTATTATTTGCGTCTCTCACACATGCGTAATCTGCTATTTTCAGTGTTATTACTTACTATCTAATTATTTTAAAGCTTTTTGAATTACATTAATTATAGCTGTATAAATTGCTTTCTTCAAGAAAAATATGTAGCTTAATGTTGATGAAATGGTTAGGTGTTCAACATTAGCATATGTGCCTGGATTTTGTTTTTTCAGATAGACTAGAATGGTGTGCACCAAAGACAGTTTATTTTTTCAGTTTGGTCCTTAAGTGATGGAAACATGACACAGTGGCTCAATTCCTTCATCTGAATCTGAAGATGGAAGACTGCTGAACCCCAGTACATAATATATATTGTTTAGGAGGGGAAAGGTGTCTGGGGTACCCCATTTACCCTTTGGGGCTCTTCTCTGAGATATAGAGGTGGGTCCCTTCATGGCTCTCTGGCACTAAAAAATATGAAATATTTTATATTTGCTATATGACTGATAGAGATGTTTTGTGATGTTGGCTGGTGTCCAATCAAAGCCAAGAATGATTTAAGACTCTGGATGATAGTGTCAAGGATAACACTGCTGATGCTGCACCTGTGTATGTAGTCAGTAACTGATAGGTTCGGTCCTTGATATGCAGGCAGGCTATTAAGGAGGGAAAATCCCTGGAAGCAAAGCCACTGGAAAAGTTAATGCCTAAACAGTTGTGGAGGTTTACCATTGCCAAGTCGAGTATTGAGATAAGTGGCTGATCGAGTTTGAACACCAGTAATAATTGAATTATTGGATGTGGAACTCTGGGCAGGTTTCAAGAGAGGTGTGTGTGATTGTTAGATTACAATATAAAGGCTTTGAACTTTATGGAAAATGTGGAGTGCCTCTTGTTTTTCTTTTTCCTTTATATGGTAGAACCTATATAATATTAATTCTATTGCCACCCAGCAACTGGTGGGATCCTGACTTGTCACTGACTGCGCTGCACTCACGCGCAGTAGAGACTGCCCGTGCCGCGGAATGCCCCACTCTGTATCAGCCGCAGCGCGGACAGTCTCTACTGCGCATGAGTGCAGTGCACGCAGCCGTCTCTACTGCGCATGATGGCTTCTGACAAACATCCTTAGCAAATTATTATATAGGATGCATAAATAACACTTTGTGTATGTGTGTATAAAATCTTTTTTGCTTCTTAACAATTTGACACAATTTTACAACATTACACATTCAGAAATGTGTTTTGAAGTTTTATGTCTCAGAGCATTAATCCATTGTAGCCTGTGGAGGGAGGTTTTGCAGAAAGACACACCTTCACTGAAAGAAGTTTTTTCAAAAAGCAGCACTTGTATTAATATACATAAGAATAGAATAGCCTGCAAGAGTGATAGACAGTAGCATATACCACTCCACAATGTATTATGCCAGAGGAGCAGGCAGGAGTGCTTCATTGGTACTTAATACAAATTATTCATACAATGAAAAAGAAAAATATAAAGAAGGGTAAATATAGTACCAAATTCAGAGGCCACACAAGGTATGGATATACTTAATAACTGAATGTAGCATAACAAAAAGTAGAAAAATTCACAGGTTAAAAAACACCCACAATATATACAGTCCTGCCAAAACTGTGAATGAGTCACAGGAAACAAGTACATTACAACTTATGCACAGATTCAATTTAAAACCATAAGAAAGTGACTGTATCCCATAATCGGAAGCCTGAAAATAGATATGCAAAGGGATTTTTGGAAAATATTAGATCATGATCTACAATATATAAAATGTTTTTTTTTTGTTTTTTTTTTTACAAAGAAAACAATATTTCTTGATCATTCTTTTTTAGAAACAAGCACAGTATGAATATCATTATTATGTAGTATACCTTTAGAGTGAAAGGAATGGAAGACTGAACAAACAATTTGTTAATATTTTCCTCCAGTGATTTTTTTCACTGATTATTAGTTTGGTGCAATTTCAGACAGAATGATGGATGCTACTTTTCTATGACAAGAATTTTAACAGCCCTTATCCAGCACTCAGTGCACACCCAATTATGTGTCTAAGCTGGTAACCTTGAATTTATGTTGCCATGGTGAGAAACTGGTCATGCATTATGGATTATCATTGAAATTCTACACCCCTACCTAGCATAATGAGAGTTGGGGACTTAATCAAATCAGCCATTCTGTGTGACACAAAGTGAAGAACTAGCTCTTTTTGTTCTGTGCCTCGAAAGAAAGCAAGCCTGATGGACTGGCAGCTGCAGTGCTGCAGCCTGATAGATTGACCTTATATACATTTGTGAATGTATAGACAGATGGTTCTCAATGCCTGGAATTTTCAGCTTAGGAAGCAGCTGTTCAGATAACCTCTGCTGTCTCACCTAGTTGTCATGGAACATTGAGCAGAGGCTGAGAATGCAGATAGATACAATGACATTACAACCTAAATTACATATCATGGTACTGTATTTTATTGTATAGTATTTAAAACTTAAGAATGGAGGTGATTTTTTAAAGTAATAATGCACTACATTTGCAAGTTAAGAAAAGATGTTGCATGCTTTCAGCTTATTTTCAACATTTTACTTCACAGAGGCTAAAATCTTATCAGCTGCATTATGGCAGAAGTTAATCAAAGGTTGAATGACCACTTACGTTTCATATTGTTTCCCTGTTTATAATAAAACAGATACAGTAATTACAACACACCACTATATACATAGATATATCTTGATAAAAGTTATAGCTATCTATCTATAATAATAACTGCACTCACAGGTCTTTAAAGTATATAATGAACATACTTTATTTCACAATATAATTACAAATAAATAAAAAGCATGTCAGATCAACATATCGGACCTTTCTCATAATACATATTGTTTATTCTATTAAGCACAGTAAAAAAGTGCAATTATTAGAAAGATATTTGGATTGCATCATACCTGTACCTCTTGAGGGTGCACCCGAAAATTGACTACATATGTATGCTCTATATCGTTTTATAATATTGATAACATTAGTTGGCCAAAGACTTTGATGTCTCAAGCATCGTTTACAGAGGTGGCATACAAACGCCTATTAATTCCTGCACTATAGACTCAGCAAGAGGCAGGAGTTATCACTCTTAAAAATAAAATTAACTTTGTTATCTTCTTCCTTATCCAGACATCATCAAAAGATGTGTTTTTGTTTTATTTGATTGTCTATATATAGGATGATTATGTTTTTTTTTTCTTTTTTTTGTTCTCAAATATGCCTGTCCCACATATAATATTTTTTGTGTGATGACGCTGATTAGAAATTTTATTTGGATGACATGTTCACATTTATATGTCACACTTGAGTTTTAAGATTTACTTATATCTACATTTATATATCTGTCTAATGTTTTTGTACAATGTTTGGATATTTAAAACCCAATAAAAATCCATCTCAGTCCTAACTTTCCCTCTGATTAACCCCTTTATGCTCGATTTGCTTGGAAGGCTAAGCAAAGTTTTGAAGCTGCATTACCAATGGGGAATCTATTCATAAAATGGCTTCATAAAGTAGCAAAATTACCTAACATACATTCTAGTTGCATCTCAATGGCCCAAATCTTTCTGTTGGGTCAAACTGGGCTAGGCAGTTGCAAAAGAAAATAGGTGATCTGGAGATACTGCCATAAATACATTCAACAACAAAAAATGTAGTCTACAGACCCTATGTTAATTTTAAAGTGCACCTTTATACTTAAATGAATAAGTAAATAAATATGGTGTTCATTTATTCCATATTAATGTATTAGTGTGTTAAACAAAAACAAATATTGCTGCTGTTATTGTTTGAGCTCCCTCTTATTCTACAATGATGTAGAAAGAGGGGAAAATAATATGTAATGACACACAACAGATGGAACCAAAAGACTCCAATACACTATTTTAGTTTATTAGTGCATCTTAATTAATAAAATAAATAAATATGGGGTACATTGACCCATATTTCTTTCTTTTTAACCAAGAGGGTGGTTTTTCAGTTATAACTCATTTATCTGTTTCTGGGTGAGCAGGATTGCCTGTCAATTCCATATTAACAAAATGTGCCCTAATAAGGGATCTCCTGAGTCCTGACCTCTCTACTTTAACAGTGAGGATGAATATTAAATAATTAATATGAGTCCATTGATCACCTTAGTAATAAATATGCCTAAGGGAAAGGTCAACCGACTCTTTCCTCTACTCTCCCTTTAGGAAGAAAGGAAAGAATAACAATAATATTAGGAGTGCTTTTGGAGAACATGTGTTACTTAAATCTTAAGTAGTGGAGCAGGACCGTTACCGTTACTCACTGCCTAAGTACAAGGGAACATGCATCTGCTCCCATGGGTCTGATGCAGGCACAAAGGAAAAGGTGCATGTTGCACATACTTCCTTTGTCTCAATGCTTGAAGGCAGGACAGCAACACCTCCAGGGAGAAATATAGCTGGGGCAATTTTTGAAAAAGCACTGCTAGAAAAAATACTTATAGTTAGAGATGTATAATCTTCTCACCACCATATACTTTTTTGGCAACCTGAGCAGCCACACCATGTGTTACTTAAAGCTTAAGTAGTGGAGCAGGACCGTTACCGTTACTCACTGCCTAAGTACAAGGGAACATGCATCTGCTCCCATGGGTCTGATGCAGGCACAAAGGAAAAGGTGCATGTTACACATACTTCCCTTGCCTCAATGTCTGAAGGCAGGACAGCAACACCTCCAGGGAGAAATACAGCTGGGGCAATTTTTGATAAAGCACTGCTAGAAAAAATAGTTATAGTTAGAGATGTATAATCTTCTCACCACCGTTTACTTCTTTGGCAACATGAGCAGCCACACAATAGATAGTTTACTCATTTATAAAGTTAAGTAAATAATTTTAAACTGGTAGTTTTTGTAAATTGTGATAGGTTTGCTCACCTTTAGACAATTCTACAATTATTAGTATTAGTTCCTTCGATGATATGTGGCACATGCTCAGTATAGGCTACTACTTAGTAAACAAAGTCTAATCCCCTCCCTGAAGTGATGGGGAGGTGGTCAGACTTTCTTTATTGGTCATTTGCAATGATCGGGTGCCCGATAATTGAAGAGATTCTGAAAGGGCTGAAACTAATTCCTTCTTGCATCCATCCCCACAATGTATTCACAGCAGGTCATGGTGAATACAATAAGCCCTTAGATAGATAGATAGATAGATAGATAGATAGATAGATAGATAGATAGATAGAAATATAAATACTTTTTTAATGCAAACACTATGTCATTGGTTCAGAGTGGAAGCATCTGTGCACACAGGAAAAAACATTTATCTTTCTTCCATGAAAATAATAAATTGTGCCTTCTTCTGTAATGTCAAGCAATACATAATGATGTGAAATCTCAACAGATTGGAATCAAAGAAACATTATGTAAAATGTCTGAAATCGTTATTTTGCCATATTTAATAAATTGTGCATGTATTAAAATATGTGTTGGGGATTCATTTAGTTTTATTGCTGCCACACTGTTACAAATTTAGTAGTGAAGGCAGATTTAGTAGTGAAGCCATTTAGTAGTGAGGCCATTTAGTAGTGAATGCAAACAAAGTCCTTATTCACAAACCAAGAGCTTGATTCTATAATCACTGGTAAAAAAATGCCAACAGTAAGCACAGTATACCATACAATAACCCATGCTGTTAACTGCTAATATAAAAAAAAATGACAAAGGCCACTAATATATCACCCATTGAGATCAATTGAACCCCTCTACCCATGAATGGTTCAGTTCTGTGCGGTCAATACCAACACATGATAAATGGATACATTTACTGGTGAAATTCTGCTCCAACTTTTTTGTCATACAGCACACAGCAAAGGAAAAAAAAACACCACTGAACAAATCTAAGTATGTAAACAACTCACACAACACCTAGCACATATCACAATGACAGCATTGAATCACTGTGCTAATGTTCATAACCTACAAAGACATTCTGAACAAACAACATCAACCCATCAACCCCAGACAAGGGGTTCACAAATCAACCTCAAACAATCTATGATAACATAACCCAGCACAACAGGGGTTAATACAATTAAACACATACATACACACAACACAATATGCACACCTGGCAATCATTAGGCATCCCAAGACTGTCTGTGCAACATCAATAGGCAATGGACACCCACGTGCACCAGTACAGCTCACACACCCACCTGACAGTTAACCAGAAATCATTACAAACAACAAGAGCCACATCACCATACACTCACTTGGAGAACACACACCTTCCCCTTGTTCCCTCTGTAACTGACGACTGTGCCTGGACAACAGAAGAACCACTGTCTTAAGGAGACATCTCACCATCCTCAGACATGGCATGTTTACAGTGAGACCACTCAGAGAGAGATTTTGAGCATTATGTTTCCATTGCAATACCTGCAAAGACATCAGAGAAGGTGGTATGCAAGGGCAAGCGACCCCAGGGAACCTCCAAGCACACCTGCATATATTTTGCCTATTGCAACTGCTGATGCTCCAGCAGGAGAGCCAGACAGAAGCCCTTCTCCACCTGGATGACCAGAACAGAAAGTGGCACCTGAGCTGCCACAAATGGATCTCCCACAGTTGCCATAAGGACCTGTGGAGCAGCTTAGGGGGGACAGATGACCTCCAAGAGCCAGGATGTTCTGCACAAAGGTCATGGTCTTTGAAATCATGGATGCTGAAATGAGAGACAGCTGCAGGTTGACATTGCATATCATCATCAAATTATAAGAAGTCATCAAGGATGATGTACACCCCATGTACAGCACCAACCGTGCACTATCTGGAATGCAGAAGCTCTTGTGTACCATACATTTTATGGAAAGTGGATCCTTCCAGTCCACAGAGGTATATGAATCTGGGATGTTCCAGCCCACATGATCCAGAGTGTTGTCGAAGGTGTTGTCAACCCTGAAGAGGAAGGCCAGGAGGAACATCCAATTCCCTCACACCCAGATGAAGTAGAAACATGTCAAGCAGGACTTCTACACAAGGGGAGGGATACCTATAGTCATGGGGGTCAGCAATTACAAAAAAGCGTATAAGAGCCCCCTACATGAGGAACATCTCTACAAGATGTTGGCAGTGGATATGCCTCCGTATTCTTTTGAAGAAAACAAGAGATTTCAGAGATCTGATGTCATGTGTAGCTCCACGCTGGCACATCCCAAGACTCAGTATTTTTCCAGGACGGCTGTGTCTGAATTGGACAAGTAGGTAGTTATTGTGGTAGGCAAAGGGCTGAAAAGTGAGTATGGCAGAAAAATCCACCTGATAACAGATATGTGGACAAGTGGGTAGAGCACAGACTACATGACTGTGACTGCTCACTGGGTTTCCCTCCCAGCACCAACAGTGGACAACACTAGCTTACTGCATCAGGTGACAGCCAGTAATCGTGCTTCTAGTTCTGGCAGTGTGATTAAAAGGCAGCAGCAGCAGCAGCAGCAGGATAGCCCATACCATCATCATGCCACCATGTGCATGCAGAGTTTTGAGAGACAGTCCCGCAAACCTGTAGATATTTTAAGGAAGCTAGAGCAGGTGATAGAGGAATGGCTGGTACACAGCTCCTTAAAAGCTGGTTTTGTGTCTGCTGATAATGGCTCTAACATAATCACTGCTTTGAGAATAGATGATATGGTACACGTGCCCTGCTTTGTCCATATGCTAAATTTAGTTGTGAGCAGATTCATGGCAGAATCCAAAACCCTCAGAGAGATGCTTACTATTGCCTGCAAAATCTGTGCTCATTTTAGTCACTCTTAGAGTACATGCAACGCTCTCTATTCAATACAAGAGCATAAAAACCTGCCCCATCACAAGGAATGCTGTGAAATATAGGAGGAGAGCCATGAAGCACCTTGATTAGGGAAACCAAGATTGTGGAGAATCTGGGCAAGAAGAAAATAGTTAACTGTGTCAAAAGCAGTGGATAAGTTGAGTAGTATAAGAATGAAGAACTGGCCTTTGGTTTTTGCAGTCTGGAGATCATTACCCACTCTATAGAGTGCCATCTCAGTTGAGTGACCACATCGGATTCCAGACTGCAAAGGGTTCAAAAGATTGTTAGGTTTGAGCAAGTTCCTTATATAATATATATAACCCTATGGCACTTGGAAGGTTAAAGCATATATTATTTTAACCTAGCCAGGGCCAGATTTGACAATATGCAGATGAGGCACTTGCCTAAGGGGCACCTGGCAATGGCCCTGTCATGCCCACTGGCCCACCTACTTTATATTGTGATGGCCCCAGGATGTACATACTAATAGTGCTTGCTCACCCCTTTTTTGCATGAAAAGAGGATCTGTCCATTATATTCACTTGAGGTGACTGACTCAGACTGTATAGAGGAGATACAATACACACTTATACATACACTACATTGCACTGTAAGTGAGTGTACAGATGACACACACACCAACTTAAACTGCAGGGCAGGTGATTATACACAAGGCACATAAAACTCATTGTACTGATAGTGATTGGACACTGGTCACAAATACTGCATTACAGTACAGTGTGATTTTACAGAGTTAACATATACCAGTAATGCCACATTACCGTGATTTTTGATTGTACAGACAACACACATCACAATGCATTGATGGAAGATTGTACAGTGGACACACATACACCACATGACAATGCAGGTGATTGTATAGATCAGTTAAATATGAATGATATCATGGTAGATACTCTCATTCAAATCATATTTGTTTACTGGCTTATGTTTTTCAGTGGAATTTCCAAATAGCAAATTAATACAATGGTAAACTTTCAATCACTTCTAATTATAATTATTATTTCTAATTTCAATATTTCTCTTGCAGTCCGCTTGCTATTTCCTGCAGTGGCCTCATTTTGATCCATGCCGAAAAATAAAATTATTTAATATTAAATGCAAGTAATGCAGCAAGATGTTCATTTTAGTGAGGTTTCTCCTTTTCTTGGTTGGAATGGTTGATGTGAACATCATGTAGGGAGCGTAATATACTTAGGGGAAGATTTAAAGTTAGGTGTTAGCAAAAAAAAAAAAAAAAAAACACTGTTGTGTGTTATAACATGCAGTAAGCACATCCCAGCCAATGGGATTTGGACTTGGAAATGAAACTGCCCATATATAAAGGCAGGCTCACTTCCAAATCCATTAGTGTGTAACGGGCATCGACCCTTGAGGAAGAAGACGGCGAGTTCTGTGCTGCCTAATACTGTCTCCACTGCAACTGCCTCTGCAGCCGCACACAACGGCGGAGGCAGCAAACAATATTAAACATTAAGCTAATTACATTGTAGAAATTATTTATCATAGCATTATTTTATCATGGTACTCAAGTAGACATTTATTGGGGACAACTTGGACACCGTATATTATTAACTGGCAGCATATTTATGGAACCAGACAGTAGTAATACATTCTTTAACCCTTTTGAGTACCAGAGAGGTACGCAACACATTGCTTTGCAATGTGTTGCATACATCTCTGGCAATCAACGGGTTAAAGTGGGTGTTAATGTGACACTTTTTTCTGCATTGTACTTATAACTTTTTTGTTTTACAGCAAAAAGACTGAAGAAAGAAGAGAAGGACAAAAGATACAGGAGAGAAGAGAAGACAGAAGGAAACAGTGGATAACAGGTAAGTGTAACACATATAAGTTAATGAACAGTGCTTGGCAGTATGTCAGGCACCGATAGTTGACTTTTTTTACTGTTAAGTTCCCAATATCATGGCTTTTAGTGGCGTTTTGTGAACATAACACACGAAATGGACGTTTAGCCGCCAGACCATTTCTGTGGATTAAAGTACCATGTTTTACACTGTATTATTTCAGCCGGTATTCACTTTGGCCCTATGGGCTATTTTACTGCAAACCTTTAAATCTACCCCTATATCTGTTGGCACAGGGATTTAACCCATTTATGCTAGAAATATTTACAACACATTGCTGAGCAAATAATTAAAAATGTTTCTACTGTCCAATGAACTAAGGTGATAGTAAATCTTCATTTTGTCTTTTCATATTGTGCAAGTAGTGTGCTGAATATGTAAAGTCAAATTACATGTAGATTATTATTATTATTTTTTTTTTTTACTTTTATGTCCCTAACAGTAAACTTTCTGAATGTCTGTTTTCAGAGAGCTTTCTGTCAGACTATGAAAGTCATAGTGATACAGTATAACTCTATCCTGACTTCAGAACTGAGTGATCTGTATGTTGTATTCAGCAGTCTGCAGGCAGGCTTTACCTCCATATAAAACACAAAGAGGGGTGCTCCTAGATCATGGATTCATTTTTCTTTGGTAGTCATGCTGTCCAATTATTTGGGTCTTAAACATGGGAGAAGGGCAGGCTACATATCTATTAAAAGTAATTTATGTTCTCTGTATATATGTTGTATATACCCCATCTCTATTTATAACATTTTCATCTGTCTCTGGAAAACTGTCACAGTACTGTGAAGAATAATCTAAAAACAGGTTTGGCCACAAAGGGGGTATGGTAAGGTGAAGGCTGTGGCTAAGTGAGGGTTGTGGTTAGGGGTGGGGCAAAGGCGGTATTAGGGGTACCAGAGGGTTTTGTGCTCCTGAGATGTAAATCCTGCCCTGAATATAGCCATTTCTGGTCAATTTCACTGGATGGTGAAAAAGGTAATTAATCTTTTTTGCATTTTCTAGCCTATTTCACATAGCTTTAGCAGAGCCTAAAGTATAATTTATGGCCCAAAGAGGTATCCAGTGCATTGTGTTTCAGGGTGATTGATGTCTCTTTGGGGGTCAGATGTTAAAATTATGTGTATGAGTTTTAAACTCATGTATTGTGCATTCAGTCTTCACTTTTATTATGCCTGAAGAAGAGTCCTATTTGTCTTGAAAGCTTGCATCCTAAGCCACTAAGCCAATAAAGGTATAATTTTTACTCTACTAGTGTCCTGCTTTATCTAGAATACTAGGGGTTAATAAATATATTGCACAGAAAAATATCGGTTGAGTTAGTACATATTTGTTACAGTATAGCGATATCTCAATTGTATATGCATACAATCACAGAACATTGTAATGGAAAATGGATTATCAATGTAAAGACACTGCTATAGAACAGACTGGTACAGCAGATTATCACAGTGCTCTCACTTTAAAGGCATTTCACCTCTGAGACTACTGCTGCCTTAAGCTAAGATCATGCTGCTGTCTTTTGAATCCAATAAAAGCATTTTTTTACATGTGATCAAAAGATTATGCTATAAATATGTTTCATTTTTCATGCAACACTGCCACATTCAATTTCAGTTCTGGAAACATAAAAGTATCTGTAAACTAAGCATATCCAAAGAAATAAGCTTCAAAAAACATAGGTCACTGTATTCAAAAGAAAAATGAAGTCATTCTGGGTCAAACCAACTGCATCATAAGGAAGAAATGAAAATTCCAAATGCTTTACAGCTTTTACTTTGTTGAATGCTAAGTAGGTCTCTAGTGCATTTCAGAGCAATACATTGCAGACCTCTCTAGCATTCAAATGGTTAAAAGGCCCATTTAAATCAATGAAAATTTGGGAACCTTTTTATTGTCCCCTATGGTGCAATTGGTCTTCTCCAAAATTACACCTCTGGATTCCATTGCAGTTGACAACTTTTTTCAAGGGTTTTACCAACAAATTTCTCCATAGACTTCAATGGCAATCTGATAAAGCTGATAAGTTTTGCATGCAATGTACTATTGTCTTGCTTGGGGTCTTAGGGAGCTGTTAAGTAATCTAAAGAGAAGAAAGTTTAGAGAGAACCATCTGCACAATAGAGAACAAATGAAAGTGTTCATTGATTTGAATGCTAGTGAGGCCTCCAGTTAATAACCATTTGAACACCAGAGGGATTGTATAACCCTCTGGCACTCAAAGGGTAAAGGCTTTAGAACCCCATTTAAATCAATCGGAAATGTTCACAGGTGGTTTGCCCCAAAAATGTTTCTCCTTTCTTTTGTGCATAAGGCCCTTAATCATTTAGCTGGTAAGCCATGTCACATACACCCCCAGCCAGTACTAACTAGTGTGTTTTCACTGGGGATGGGTGAAAGGTTTTGCCTCAAAGTAGAAATAGGAGAAAAATCGCACTTCCCTCTTAGCTGGAAATTTCTCGCAAAAAGTAATGTTTCACTTCTTTTTTTCACCTAACTCATTGCACTGAAATCAATGGGAATACTGAATTTACAACCCCCACATATCAAATTACCTTTATTTCCCACTGTGCCTGCCCCAAGAGAAAAATAGTCCCAAAACCATGACCTCCGAGGGGGAAGGTATAGAAGAATGACCTCTTTCTTCTTCTTCACAATCCCCTTTACTGCCTGGTGCAGAGGATGTTGCTGCTGCTGTTCCATCAGACTCAGCACTAGAACTAGGAGCAGTCATATTGCTGGCATTGGAAAATGGAACATGTCCTAGTCCCACATCACTACTGCTGGAACTCATCCCACTGTGGTCACGGTCGTCTGTGGCACACTAGCATGCTCAACATTAGCCTGCTGCTGGGACAGATCAACATCTGACCATTGCAAAATCCAAAGCAGCAGGAATTATAGCAGCATGGAACACAGAAATATCACAGCTGGTAGTGGTGGTGTTGCCCATCACATTTGCGTAACCCATTCCATTTTGCTTTCTGCTAAAAAAGGCCAGTCCTTTGCTGCTGCTGCTGCTGCTGCTGCTCTGCGAGAGTTGGACTGGTTGTGTAACGGTTTGTTTGACACACAAACACAGTGGTTTATTATAAAATATAGATTTATTGAAAAAACAGTAATTCAATAACCCTCACAGGTCCTGTAGTATTTTATCAGAATAATACAGACACCAGACAGGCTACATATACATATGCCTACACAGGTCCAGAATAACCATAGAGTCCATAACAAAATATACTGACACAGGTCAGGCAGAATACGAAGGATTCCCAGGGTATCTGTACCGCATGGATTAATGGCCTTCAGTGAGTGTAAACAGTCCCACGTGAAGAGAGGTCTGTGAAGGAGCTCACTTAGGATAGAGAGCTTAAGGATGAGTAACGCCCAGTAATAGGTTAGCAGACAAACGTGAACTGCCAGAGCAGTATCAGAGACTGAGCAACATAGAACACTGCCGTAGCAGTAACAGAGACCAGGTGACTTGTATTCTGCTGTAGCAGTAAATGGAGATAGCCCACTAGCACTCTGCTGGAGCAGTAACAGAGACTAGGCCACTTGCACACTGCCGTAGCAGTAAACGTAGACTAGGCCACTTGCACTCTTCAGGAGCAGTAACGGAGACTAGGCCACTTACACTCTGCAGGAGCAGTAATGGAGACAAGGCCACTTGCACACTGCCGTAGCAGTAACAGAGACTAGGCCACTTGCACTCTGCAGGAGCAATAACGGAGACTAGGCCACTTGCACACTGCCGTAGCAGTAACGGAGACACACAACTGAGCACTGCCGTGACAGGAACGGACTGAGCAACTGAGCAACTCGCCCTGGGGTTGCAACCAACCGAGAGCGTCACAAATGCCTAACCAATAAGAATGTCGCCAAGGCGACACAGAGGCAGCCAGAGCAGGAACGTCAACCAAGCCGGGTCGATTCACGGAGCAGGAACGTCAGCCAAGCCGGGTCGGTGCACAGGAGCAGAAGAAGAAGAATAGTCAGGAGGTCCGGGTCAGTCACAGGCAGGAGACGAGATGCAGAGTAGTCAGGCAGGCCGGGTCGATACACTGGGAATACTGAGAGCAGGAACAAGCACTGGTACAGGAACACCATGAAAGGGCACCGGGGAGGTGCCAGAACCCAGCATATAAAGGCCATACTGGACGGGACAAGCCAATAGGAGTGAAGCAGAGTGTAGACTGGCAGAATGTCGCAAGAGAAGCAGGGGCACCGTGATAGTTTGCTGTTGAAGGCAAAATAACCAGATGGAGTCTAGTGGCTGATGAGATAGCTCAGTGGTAAATGCTCTCGCTGCAGAGACTGCTCAAACCTCAGGATTGCAGGTTTGATTCCCAGCAGGGTTAACTCAGCCCTTCATCCTTCCAAGATTGATAAATGAGTACCATTGATTGGGTAATAATAAAATCTATTATTCAACTGCCGATTCTGTTAGTTCCGAGAGTGTGCACTGAAAGCACTTTGAGTCCCACTTGAAGAAAGGTGCTATATAAATACTAATAATTATTATTATAGTGATGCCCAGGCTGGAAGTTTGATGGTGAACATAAGACCTGCACCATCATCATCTTTTTTCTGCTAGGGTCCATTTGCAGGAAGTTGTACCCACTGTCCCTGCACTGGCACCCTCAGCATCCTCTACCTCCTCCTTTGGTGTAACATTACCTACCATGCCTCCATTACCTACTCCACTGATAGCTGGTCTGTAGATGTGAGGATCTGGCAGTTTGTGTCTACCCGTTGCGCTGACCACATATTGCAATGTGGTGGAGAGCAATTAAATGCAAGTTATCAGGGAGCATATGTAGACATTTCATGCCACTGAATACACTAAGCTGGTTGCAGGGAGGATTCATTATTTTTTATTAAGTATTGTATATTAGCCTCACATGTCCTTAACAGAATGGACAAAGGCCAAAGTGACAACAATCCTTGGTTTATTGAGGTTTGGTTTTACATAGCTATTCTAATCATCAAGGTGTTTGGCTGCAGTTGTGTTGCAATGCTTAATATGAATGGAGATGTATTAATTGTCGTGACACTTCCCACCTAGTTCTTCCCCTATTTCATAATGTGCACATTGCAGTTGCTGATGAAAGGTACAATTTCTCCCAGGCTGCTATTCACCACAATCAATGATTTTAGAGGAGGTCCAAGAGGAGAAGCATAATTGACTAATTATTCTCTCTAGTTGCACATGAAGTGGTGTGGGGCATACTAGGGCTAGCAAGAAGAAACATCATTGTACCACTACCTGCTGATGATGATCCCATTCACATGCAGCAGTCTAATGCAGCTAATGTTTAGATGACTTAGTGGTAGCAATTACAACAGTAGGAAATGCCAGAATGTCACTAGTGGCATTTGCCATAACACCAGCTAGACCTGCTGCTTCTAGGACAGTAGGGCATACAATTTTTTTCAGGGCTTGTTTTTTTTGCAAACCTGAGGCCAGCATGCAATTTTTTCTCAGGGCTTGTTTTTGGCAAGCCTGAGGTCTACATGTAAAAGGCATTGCCTGAATTTGTGGGAGGGGCTACAAACCTTTATATACAAGGTGGCAGCCCCTCCCGCTGAGCTCATTTAATCACAAGCAAGCCTCATTTCATGTCGCAACATCACTTTCAGGCTCCTAAACAACCATTCTAAATTGCTCTGTTATATGGAAGCTCCTTACCTAGGTACAATCCTCAGTAAGTTCAGTTGTTTATTGTTGTACTTTCCCTAAGGCTTCCTTAACCTCCCGCACTATACTTCACAGCCTTTACCTATTCTCTAAGTCCAGTCTCACATCTTACTTGCTGTCACTTCATTCCACTGTTTCTCCCCTCTGAGAATCTCTATTCCTCCTCTTTTTCAGTCATCCAATAAGCCCCTTCCCAGCTTGATGTGTTCAGTCCTTCCCCTCTATAAGTTGCCAGTACGTCTAGCTGTCAGCAGTCATTTCTCCTGATGACCTCAAATTGCTACATCATTTGATCCCTCCAAGGGGCAATTGACTCTGTTTCCAGGCTGGAAATTTGTTTTCTTTACTTTTTGATTATTGTTATTTCTTTCATAAGGTTCTATATCGTTCCAGCCCATCAGCCTCTACATCCAACATTAGGCACATTCTATGGGCAGAGTCTTACTAATGCTCTCTTCTTCTTTTTTCCTGAGGAAACAAATTGATTTATAGGACTTAGACTTGTAATGCACAAGCCCTGAAGAAAAATTGATTTGCATGACTTATGCTTGTTAGGCATAAGCCCCTCCCCCAAAAATTGGGTTTATAGAGGCCTAGGACTTACCTAGAACAAGCCCTGAGACCAAAAAAAAAATATATGCCCTACTGGCCATTAGCCCTACTGGCCATTAGCAAATTCTGTGTTGACACTGCGTCATTTGTGACTCCTGTTATTACTGCTGCTGAGTTGTCCAAGAAGCAGAATGATTAGGTAGCTTCAAGGGAATGCGATTAACATCAGTGATATAAGATGAGTGATGATGGTCCCACTAGCTCCAGTGATGTACCTGAGGAAGTAGCAGTGCCACAACTAGACACCACTACTTCAGGTGGGGTTTTTTCATCATTTTTCCCCAGATTTCAAGCAAAGAAGTTGGGGGACTGGGCATCATTGTGCCTAGGGAATCTGGACTCCCAAACCCTTCCATGCTGGCAGTGGTGACTTCTTCTTCTTCCTCCTCTGACTCACTGGGTGAATTATGGTGCTACCAAAACCCCCTTTTTTAAATACTGGTGCTCATAGTGCTAGACCGTATTAGAAGTCTCTACTAAACTTTTTCACTCACTAAAAAGCTAGAAAATCTCCTTCTACCCTCTCCATCTCTCTAGCTGCTTATTTCTCTGTTTCACTTCCAGGTAGGGATGGACACGTTTTCTTCTCAAAATAGGAGAAAAATGGCACTTCCCACTTAAGAGGGAAATTTCCAATGAAATGTGCTGTTTTTCTGCTTGTTTACGCCTAACTCAATACATTGAAATCAATGGAAAGACAGAATTTACTCCCAACAAATGGCAAATCTACTTTATTTCAAACAGACATAATATAAAAGGATTCTCAGAGTCCCTATGTTGGTGGAGTCTAGGGAAAGAATCATTGGAACAGAGAATTTTTATGTTTTTGGTCAACTGGGATATTGGAGACAGTTAATTAATAAAAGTAAATAAACCAAATCTAAAAAAAATAAAATAAATTGATATGTAAAGAAACAGAGGCAGGGATCCCCCTGATGCAAGCTGTGACTGGGGCATACTGATAGTTGATGGGTTAGAGTATTTTGCAGAGGACCAAAGCCAAGACATCACACACGATCAGTTCTATGGTATACTTTACAGTAACAACACATACAGTAGTTGAATAATGTTCAGCAGACCTACAACGGGGTAAGAGGAGGGTGAAAGGAATTAGGAGCAGTGCAGGAATGTAGGAGTAAAGTGGTAATTTAAAAAGTGACTGCAGCTAGGTTTGCTACAGCATGTGCAGTTAATGATGGTGATCCCTCTCCTTATCCTGAAGAGGATGCAGTTCATCAAAATCCCTCCAAAGTTCCACCACCACAATCTGTAGGATTTATACTGAGGAAACATTAATTTGTAGGACTTACACTTTTTAGGAACAAGCTCTGAGATTTGTCCTAAGGAAATAATGTCCTGAGGAAATAATGATTTGGGGCTCAGGCTTGTTAGAGGCACATGCCCTGAAGAACCAGTGATTTGTTGGACTTTGGCTTGTTAGAAGACCAAGCCCTGAGGAAATATTGATTTGTTGGACTTTGGCTTGTTAGAGGCACAAGTCCTGAGGAAACAACGATTTGTTGGACTGAGGCTTGTTAAAGGCACAAGCCCTGAGGAAACCGTGATTTGTTAGACTTTGGCTTGTAAAAGCCCAAGCCCTGAGGAAACATTGATTTGTTGGCTTTGGCTTGTTAGAGGCACAAGCCCTGAGAAACTAGTGATTTGTTGGACCCAGGCGTGTTAGAGGAACAAGCCCAGAGGAGACAGTGGTTTGTTGGACATAGGCTTGTTAGAGGCAAAAGCCCTGAGGCACCAGTAATTTGTTGGACTCAGGTATTTTAAAGGGACAAGCCCTGAGGAAACAGTGATTTGTAGGACTTGTCCCAAAAAATGTTATTTATAAGCTTTTGGTTTTCTAAAAACAAGCCCTGAAAAAAAAAATATATATTTGTATATGCCCTAAAATAGGCACAGATTTTTCAGGTGATATTAAATATCTCTCTGAGGGTTTTGTATTCTGCAAGGAATCTCTGACTTTATGACATGTGCAAAGCAGGGTACATGTATAGTACACCTATTCTAAAGGTTATTATGTTGGAGCCATTATCAGCAGACACAAGCCAGCTTTCAATGAGTGGGGTACAAGCCATTCCTCTATCATCTGCTTTAGTTTATTTAATCTATGGCTTTGTGAGACTGTCACTCATAACTCTGCATGTACAAAGTGGAATGCTGATGGTATGGTTTGTCTTGCTGATGTATTTTAATACTGCCAGAACCAGAGGAAATATTACTGGCTATCGCCTGATTCTGCAACCTTTTTTTCCCACTGATGGGAGGAGAAGCCCAGTGAGCAGTGATAGTTATATATTCTGTATTCTGCCCACTTATCCACATATCTGTGGTCAGGTGAATTTGTTTTCCATACATATCTTATAGCCCTTTTCCCACCACACTAACAACCTGCTTGTACAATTTTGGCACAGCTTTCCTAGAGAAATAACTGCAGCTTGGAATATGCCAGCAGGGTGCAACACATTACATCAGTTCTGTAAAACCTCTGTTTTCTGCTCTCCTACCCTCTTAACTGCAGCGCATGTTGCATGAGAATACACTGCCGATCTGTCAAGATTTACTTTGAATACTTCTCGCCATACTTTAAGGAATGGATGATGTGAATTTTGTGCTACTAACAGGTTTGTTACTGCTTATGTGCTAATACCTGCTAAATAGATGATTCTTCCATGTATGAGTACAAGATATTTAATTAACAATTTTCCTTGTTTTCTACTAGAATGTATACCGTTGTGTATTATGTCAAACTTCAATAAAATATAAAAAAAAAAAAAAAAACAACCTCTGTTTTCTACTTTGCCATTCCATAGGCATAATTTGGGATTCATATTATTATGAAAATGTTTGACTCCTTCACAAGAACTCAGAAAGTGTGTGGTAACATTACATGGCAGAAGGATTATTTATCTTTATCACTTTTTACAGAATTAATTGAGGTGGTGTTAGGGGTGGTGGCAGAACATGAGTCATGTTTTCTGTAGCAGGAGCCATAGGTATTATTTTAAATGAACGAGATGTTGGCACTCTCTGGCAAACTTTTAGGAGAGCTTCTGCTACCAGTTGTGGCATCTCTAGCATGTTGATGGTGTGCACTTCAATCAAACCTGTGGTTGTGCTTCAGGTAGGATCTCTGTGTGAAAGAGCCTTGTGATCAAGCTTTCCCCCCAGCTCACATGTTTCTTACTCAGACAATTGATAGCAACATGTTTAGCTTTTGGATCACGATGAAGTATTTCCATACTGTAGACTTCATAGACTGAGGGGTTTCTGAGAGGCTACTACTGCTACTTCTGTGGCAGGGCTAGATCTTACAGTTGTATTAGCATGTGTCAAAGGTGTTGCATTCCAAAAGCAGCAGAAGCACTCATCATGTCTTGGGTTGGATCAGATTAGGTGATTTGTGTTGGTAGTGGTTACTCAATACTAGTGTGTGTGGCTGGGTGGGAGCTGAATTTGGAAGCGATGATGATCCTGATTATGAATGTCCAGATGCTTGTGCATTTCTAGGCATATTTACTTGGTCAGAGATAGACTTTCCAAAAAATCTCTTATAAAAGGCACAGTGTTCCTTTTCAGTGGTGGAAGATTGTGCCTTTGCCCTTCAACTAATTTTCTGTCCATGTCATCATCCATCTCACTCTCACTTCATCTGTATCTGGAGAAGAGGAGGAGGCAGAAGGGGCATATTCTAGATCACTATCATCTTCAGTAATTAGGTCATCCTCAGCATCATCCTTTACTTCTTCCCTGCTACTTTTTTATTCCTCTAGGATATTTGCAATGTCAAACATTTTTTTTTTTACTTTTCCCCTTAGAGTGGTTTTCAGCATATACTCCACTACTTTGAGAACTGGTGTTTTTGCTTTCACTGTTCGACACTTCTACACCTTCCTCTGTTATGCCATCAACACTAGAATGCAACTTGTTGTCATCTTCAGTGTTCTTATATGGCTTATTAACCCCTTAAAGACCAGCGGTCCTGGGACATTTCCATCCCATAAGGACTACTTTGATCTTTGCCGATGTGCCGGTACACGTGATCTGTTGCGTGTATTGGCACGCCGCTTTGGAGCCTGAAAGAGATCGCTCCAGTCTTGGAGCGGTCAATTTTAGGCCCCATTTTTACTTACACTTAAACTGTTTTAATTATTTTTTCTTAATATTTTTTTTTAATTAACTGTCCTTATCAGTGTCTAAAAAAATACACTTCTTGTGCAACTGTTTATTTCCCCCATGCTCCCCTAACACTGACAATTGCCAACAGGAAGGAATTTGGATCTTAGTTGCATGTGTCTTCTCAGTCACACAGCATTTTGGGGTATTTAGGGTAATTTTCCTTTGATGTATTCATACACCCCCAGACTCCCCTAATTCATAGATAACAGCCAGATCAGGAAGGAACTTGGATCACAGCTGCTTGTTTCAGGCAACCACGATTTTGGAGTATTTTGGGCAAATTTTCTTTCTCTTTTACCAGGGTGACCCCAGACTCCCCAAACACAGAGTGTAAATGTCCTGCCTACAAGACTTCCTAAACTACATTCCAACTTTGCTTTGTTTTCAATATACATATAGAAACATAGTAAAGAACTATACCTAATGTCTCCTACTCATGAGATTCAGTTCCCTCCAAATATAAAATATTTTCCTGCTCATTGTTTGATTGACTCATGATTTAAACAGAATTAGATCATACTTCTTAATATATTTAATTTCTAAGAGCATAACAAATGAAAATCCTACTGATGGAAACTTTCAGTACATGCAGTTCATGAACATTAATCTTTAAAATTAAAAATGAACAGCCTTTGCACTAACTGTAGTACTAAGACTCATTTTATTACCTTCAGAAATGTGAAAAACTACATAACCATCAATAAAGTGCAAGTAAAAAAGAATGTATATTTCTGGAAAAATACCTATGGGGTTACATCATCTTGCAATGAATGAACATCATGAAATATGTCCCTATATTCGTTGTGCTTAATCAAAGTGATTCCTAATGTTATGGTCTTATATAGGAACCTTACAGAACTTGTAGACTTTTCAGGTGTACTTACATGGGAAACTAATATGTTTAAGGAGTCATTTAAAATCTGTGTTTACTGGAGAAGTCACATTATGAATCAAAGAGTTGGAGACATCTCTACCATTCCTGGGGTGAGACAAAGTAACATGAGATAAACTCCCAGTGAGATAAATTCTCAAATAAATATGCTTTTGTATGGAGCCTATGAACACAGGTCTCTTTAGCACGAAAAAAGAGACTCGATAGAGTAACAATAATTTATCTCACAATTATCACTGAATTAGATATAAGTGATGCACGCCACAAAAATATTTAGGGTGCTTGGGTAGCAAGTAGGGAGTGTGCTGAAATAATATGTGTATAATACAAAACAAAAAGGAGAATTATTTAATTAGAATCAAACCTAACCCTAAGAGATACAAGATGGGAATGATGTCATCAGGGGATGTCTGAGGGACACTGATAGGTAACATGCATCAAGGAAAGTTAAAACTTGACTTTTATTTATACACTTAAAAAACTAGACGAATTTAAAAACAACACAAGTACTCTCTTATTAGTGAACCACAAATAACTTGTTGTACGCGTAAACCCGTTTAAAGTGGCAAAAGAAGAGAGTATGCTGTCACACCGAGAATTATTTAATCTTCACAGATGTAAAACAGAATTGTTCTAATTAGTATCCATACTATTACATATATGAACAATGAGCATCTAGATGCTACAATGCTCATAAGATTCGGTAAGACGAAAATTAGAAGTCCTCAATATTTACAAATTGTGAGTAAACAGCGTCCAGTTATACTTTAGGATACTGTAACAATACGATCAGCATGGTGGCGATTAAGCTTCACTTGATTACTGATACAGACAACAATCTGATATACAGACAATAGATCGTTCACAAGTAACTGTTTTATACCCAGTTAATTTACAAATATCAGGCAAGCAATACCTAGACCGTAAGATATTTTATATAGGATAGCTGCATCAATTTCACTAGACATTCATCATTACCACATGGCCGACATGGACGCCAATGTGACAATGTATTACTCACAAATTAGATAAACTGTGTGGTATAATTAGAAATAGTCTGTATTAGTCCCTGAATTCTCAACACTGAGTGAGCTGTTGATATAGCACTACTAAAGTAATAGAACATAGTACTCAATCGCCGGCTCTTCTTTACAGCGGTCTGAATTATTGCAGGGAGAGGAAAAGCATCTACCCGCAATCAGTTTCGAGATGCAGGCAATAATTTGTGTAGTCCCTGAGTTCCCAAAGCTGAGTAAAGTAATGATCCAGCACAACTAAAATGATAGAACATAGCAGTACTAGACTGCAGACTCATCTTTACTCTGTCCTCTACAGTGGTCTAAGTTACTGCAGGGAGAGGAAGCGCATCAATTTCGGGATACAGACAGTAGCACATTGATGTTACCTGAGCTATCTTTGGGCTTTTTATGCCCCATGTGCTAACTATACTGATTTGCCAAAAGAGAGAACCTGGAAAAGAGAAAATAATCGTGGGCTAATTAAATAATTCTCCTCCTTTTTGTTTTATATCACCATTATCACACCATTATCTCTCCTTAGTGCATAACCCCCAGGGCAATACCTGATCAAATGGCAGCCTTAATATACCAATATTTAATTTATTTGGTAATGTAAATTAACAAATACACTTTTATAAATTCTTCAAATTATTTTATTCTTTACTTGCATAGTTTTTATAAGGCTAGTAGCTTTTTTAAAACACACATAGAGATATATTTTGCACTTGGGGAAATATATATATCTTTATTTTCAGACTTATAAATGGTTAATACATTAATATGAAGCAGTGGTTACATTTGTTAGGGTCCCTATGCCCATGGCAAGTTTCAGCTAAACAGGCTTTATTTCTTAGAGATCCACACTGAACTTTGTGATACTGTATACGGCATTTTGTTTTGTCACCATCTGACAGCTGGTAAAGATAAACCTTATTACAAGTCAACTTCATATTTCTTTATCAAAAATCAAATATCTTTCAGAATGTTACCGTGACCAAAGTTACAATGGAAAGTCATATTTTTAGAGTTACCAAGTAAATACGAATAAATAGAGACTTTAAGTTTTAGAAACTGTAGAATTGTATTAAACATTAATCTCATCTTACAGACATCTATACATAAAGGAATCAATTGGCAGCTTTATTTTTTCTCTATTGGTGCATGTTACATTTATTTAAGATCCACCTAAAAGTATATTTTGCTACCTGGTTTTGTCACTGATTAATTAATTTTAAGAGATTTTCATATCAGATCATGGCAATGTAACCTTTAATTGGAACAAAGCTGGGGTGTCAAACAATGTATTTTGATGGAGGACCGGGTCTCAAACCGCTTTCTGTGGCATTTAGTAAATCAATATGGAAGCTTTGACCCCCATTTCAATTTATTTATTAGTGTATGTGTCAGGCAGCTGAGAAATATACTTATTTGCAGACTGGCTAATTTCTTATATATCTTGCCTCAGGAAATGGAGTACAGGAAGCTGAAAGAATTAAGGGATTGAGACCCAATATTTGTGTGGCCACCACTGGTTAGAAGAAATCCAAGTCAAGGCACAGGGTGTCTGATACAAAGTCAGACAAGCCCCCCCCTGATGATGGGACAGGTGGAGTTCAAGTGTAATTGTGATCCAGGCAGAAGACTGAGATCTAGACTGGCCAAAGGTTTAAAGCTGTGGTCAGTTACCAGAATGGATAGCAAACTATGGAAGCACAGACAAGCTCTATAGTAGACTAAATAATCAGGTGAAAATATGGGCAGGGTTCTAATAGTAGATCCAAAGCAATGAAAAGATAGAGGCCCAAGCATAGCCTACAGACATATGAATACAAGTTCATGCACACTCACATACAGCAAACATGGACACTCACTAGGATGAAAAAAGAAGCAGCAAAAAACATTCAAACTAGAAAAACTAGAAAAGATATGTGTGAGAAGTCAGACATGTGACACCACCTTCCTCTTCCCCTGGTGAGATGACTCAGTTGGTTAATGCAAGGTAGCAGATTCTAGTCCCAGCAGGGACAATTCAGCCTTTCATCCTTCCAAGGTAGATAAAATGAGTACCATTAAATTGGGTAATAATATATATATACCCCCAGAACATACTTGAAAATGACAGACAACCTCATTGTATCCTTCCTGGTAAAATACTTTGATATTATTATTATAAAGAGCACCCTCAAAAGTTGATTAAGCTTATCTGGTGGAAGACACTGACCAATGCATGGATATTGATATCCAAAGATAGGATCCACAAAGGTTCTTTGGGACTATACCCCCTCCAGTCCAGTACTGAAAGTCCTTTAGAGAAGATTAAAGTCCAAGATCTTACAGATGAGGAATTCCATCTGATCCATGAACAAGCATTGGACTAGAAGGTGAAATAGAGTGGTATAAGCAGTTATTAATAACGGGCCTAACGATATAGAAAGCTTCATAGACAGATATAAGCCTAGGAGATAAGTAAGTGAGATAACTTGGTCCATGATATGAAAGGATGCAATAAAGTGTAGGGGAGGGCCACCAAAGATGAAGATTCTCTGTGCAGAGCCATGCTCTATCTCCAGGATGATGGCTAGGAACAGAATAGCATATTTTGTCAGCAGACCTTTTGTTTGGAAACAGCTTTCTTAAGTAATCTGTGAATCTGGGACAAATAAGCTTGTAGGTGCTGACTCTGTCAGAAAAGTAAAATGTCTGACAGAGTCAGAGGAGAATGGTCCAAGGCAGCATAGGATAGGAGTTGTACAAAAGGATATAGCGGCTCCAGTTTCTTGTGAACTGTGATCTATTCAATACAATGACTTCACGCCAGTTTAGTCTCTCTTATTGTTATCAAACACACTTTTCCAACTGTGTGTTAGTAAGGTCTGTTTAATGTATAGACTAGGGTGCAGGTTACTTGAACTCTCCAAGATTCATTGTTACAGCCAAACACTTAAAGTAACCGCTCAACTTGAATGATACAATTTCAGACCATATAAAATCAAAGTAGTACCTTTAATCTTGTCGCTTAAAATTCAATCTTCACAGACCACACAGTAATACAGAGGGCAACATAAGTACAAATGTACAGATTTAGAGCAGCAGAATCACTAATCCATTCTACTTATGTTGCCCTCTGTATTACTGTGTGGTCCGTGAAGATTGAATTTTAAGCGACAAGATTAAAGGTACTACTTTGATTTTATATGGTCTGAAATTGTATCATTCAAGTCGAGCGGTTACTTTAAGTGTTTAGCATAGGATAGGAGAGCATTGAAGTGTTTCAAGCAGGAGATTGATAAAAGAAGATTCAGCTAAAGGCAGAGGAATGCTAAAATTCAATGAAGAAACAGAGACAAGGCTCAAGAGATTGGTTTGTTCTTCCAGTCTGCACTTCTGGTGCAGGAAGAAATGTCATACTTACTCTAAATTTAGATTAGGAGTTTTCCTACACTGCAGGGCAAGCTTTGTCACTCATGATTGGCTCCCATGAGCATGGAAACAATCATGTATATAAAAATGTACAGTGTGGAATCTCTTGATGCTACATTTGTGATGATCAAAAATTAAATCAGTCCTCATGAGGGAGCATTGAAACCCCTACTGATAATCCTCCTAACATTGATTTTCTATTTGGTAGGATCAGCAAGCAATGCTTTGACTAGGAAGGAGCACACTGTCCTCCCTTTTCCTCCTCCTTCTCCTCAACCTAGCATTCTATGAACAACTGGGTTAAGTAGGAGGACCTTCAAGGCCTACATGATGTGAGTGTCTTGATCATCCTCCTATTGATCCCAGACATTGATGGAATGCTGTCTTGAGGAAGAGGTAAAGGGAAGGGATCAATCACTTTTCTGGGTACAGCATTAATTGTCTATACTACTGGACAGATGATCAATGCGTGGGGGAGGGATGGACATCAGGGGAGGTCCTGTTGTCTCCCCAAGAGGTCTGACATGAAAAAAACATATTAAATATATTTTTGCTCCCAGCCTTGTCCCATTGCCCCATGCAGCCACAGTACCCCCACTGACCCCCACAGTTTTTCTCCTGCCCAGGGATAGCTATAGAGCTCTGCATATGCTGCCCCCCTCCCAGCCTTGTTCCCATGCCCACTGGTACCTGCAGATTCCCCACATACACTGTATGATCCCCCCAGCCTTGTTCCCCTGCCCTCTGATAGCCACAGGATCCCCAGATATAACCTTTGATCATCAGCATTGTTACCCTGCCCTCTAGTAGCCACAGATTCCTGCATACACCACATGACCCCCTAGAATTTGGGATTCTATGGCAACCTGGGACAAGACCGGGGTTAGTATGCAGTGGAAAAAAAAGAAATGTGGAACTTTTCACAGTAATTACTGCAGAAGGTAACAAGTGACATTTTTCTCAATATTGCATTCCTAATATTGACCAATTGACTTGATAGTATTTCCAAACATATATTTTTTTTAACATTGTGCCCTTCATGAGCACAGTTGACCAATAACAATTATTACTGCTGGGGGAAGCTGAGCATCTACGAACCAACTTGACCACTTGAGCAGAGCGCTCCCTGTGGCACAGGTCTTAGAACATTTTTTTAACTCCTTAAACGTATATGGCTTCCCTGCATCTCTGAAGTTTTGACTGCTAATACCTCCCTCATGTAATCTTGTAGAAAGAAATTGAAGAAACATAATAAAACCACAAAATCATGTTTTTTCTCCCAGTATGCCATAATTTCCCACCTGGGAAGGGAAGCCAGCTGTCACCTGAAAGAATGAAGGTAGGCATCAGATTTCAGATTCATCCTATAATTTACAAGGCAACAAAACAGACCTTGATTTACCATACCCTGCTATGTTTTGTACCTGGTAAAGACCTCCAAGCTGCATTACTTACCATCTTTTCATAAGTGCTGATCCTTCTCTCAGACACCCCAACTCAATTTCAAAGAGTGCATAGAGCTCTTAGGCCCAGGAAATCCCCTAATGAATCATCCACAACAGGATGTGATTTTATGCTTTCTTAGTTTTTAAGATAAGGAATGTGTTATCAGTCAATGCAAAGATCTCAGATTAATAAAATATACAGTGTTTTCCTTCAGTTCTTTCAAGACCTATCGACACATCCTACAACAGAAGAGAGCTCTTAAGCCACTGGCAGATCACCTACAAATGTATATATAAAATATAGATGGGCTTTCCCATTCTAGCTATCAGAACAACAGCAAAGTTTATATTCAACCATCAGAACTTCCAAGAACTTTCTGTTTTTTGTATTTTTCTGCACCTTCAATGTCACAACTGGGATCCAACCATGCTGATGGGCTCCTTGTACCTAATGTGCAAGCCAGGATGCAACAGAGGAGGAGGTAGTCAGGCAAAGCCAAGAGTCAGAGCTGGATCGAGTAGTCAAACGAAGCCAGGGTCTAGAGCCAAATCAGGTAATCAGAAGAAGCCAGGAGTCAGAGCCGGATCAGGTAGTCAGACGAAACCAGGAGTCATGCACTGGAATCAGTAAATGGACCAACACAGCACTAGGCTCAGGTACACCACAAAGGGCACTGGGTAATGGAAATGCTGGGGCCTTGAAGGCCTAGTAGGTGGGCGGAGACATGACAGCAATTACCAGTGACCTATAAGAACAGTGACTTGCATTGAGCGACATCCAGAAAGTAGCAAGATCGCTGTTACAGAAACTCAACACTGGAGGCAATCACGGGCACAGTGATACAGGAACATAAGATTTGGGTATGCTACATATGGTAATCCATGTTGGAAGGGGGAGAGTGTGAAAACGTCAGCAACGATGGTATTGCTTCTCTCTTCCCCTCCTTTATCCACCTCTTATTCTGTCCTACTAATTAGGGATGGGTGAAAGTTGTCAGCATGTTCCCGCAAGAAATTCCACAAAAACCATGTTATTGTCCGCTTTTACTCGAGAAATTTCTCTTTTAAAACAACAACAAGTAAAATGTCTGCATTTTTCGCCCATTTGACAATATTCCCTGCCAATTTTTCAGTGGCTAGAAAGTTTCTGCCCATTGATATATGTTGTTTTCGCGTTTCCGCTATAAAAAGTGACGTATTCCAGGAAGTGAAATACAATGGAAGCAGCTACAGAGCGAGGTAGACATGCTGTGCTGTCCTGCTGTGAACTGTTTGTTAAATTGAGGCAGGAGAAGCTCATAGTGAATGCTATCAATATGAGCAGTAAAAGGAGGAACTGGAAGGACCCTTATTATGTGTCCACTGAGTCTGAAGAGGAGGAAGCGACTAGCAGTACTGCAACAATGCTGCCCAGTCCCCCTAAATCACCTCAACGGATCTTGGGGTATTTAATGGGAAGAGAGGGAGAAAAGGGTGGTACTAGTGAGAGCAGGACAGGTCAGCTGCCTGTGCCTGCTGCAAGACGTGCTGCCCCTGCAACCACCAGTGCCGTACCTGCAACCACCATTGCTCTACCTGCTGCCAGATGTGCTGCCCCTGCAACCACCAGTGCTGTACCTGCAACCACCATTGCTGTACCTGCTACCAGATGTGCTGCTCCTGCTGCCACCAGTGCTGTACCTGCTGCTGTATCCTTTTGAAAGCTCACACACAAAAGAGCGTGCGTCCATTTAAGTCTTTAACCATGGCGCCTGGGTTAAAATAGCGACATGACAATCTCGTGGTGCATGACAGCACAAGACTGTCATGTTGCCTAGTCAATGGTCGCATACATGCTGTTCTGCACCGTTCAGCCCCCCACCTCCACCAGCACAGAGATTGGGCCACAAGGGGATATGCATCAGTAGGGGACTTCCTGTGCAGGCACTCCAGTTCCATGGGTTGAGTAGGCAGCTGGTGGTGGTCCTAACCAAATCTTTTTTTATGGAGCAGTTAGAGATTTCACTGTTCACTTAATTTCTAGTGAATTCAGCCTCCTTCCTATATAGACATAATAGTCTGCCCCAAGGGAGTCTAACCAAATGAGCACTCAAAAGGACTTAATTGAATGAATTCAAATAAATGTGTTTATTGTCAACATTTTGGCCCCATTACAAAGGTCTTCCTCAAGACAATGTGATCTGCAAACTGTGACCTTATATATAGGGGTGGGCGAAAAGTGTAAAATATTTCCCACGAAAAATTTTGCAAAACAATGCCGATTTTTCACTTTTCCTTTCTGTCTATGCAAAATTGTCCTCCTTTTCGCCTATTTTAACAAATTTTCTGCCTATTTTAACACATTTTTCGCCTATATTTCCAATAGGTACTACATTTTCTACTGTAATATTACTTCTTGTGAGGGTTGAAGTTTAGATATAAGTGGTTGAAAGTCAAATTTGTGAGCCCTACAGCAACATATGCCTTGAAAAATGTGTTAGCATGCAGAATGCATTTGTCCTGTGCCCACAGCATAAACTTCCTGCTTAAGTGACACTGGCACATATTCATGATGTCAAGTAATACAAAAATTAATAAAATACAACCTACAATGTGGCAGATGTGTATGGTAGTGGTGGTGGTGGGGGACTGGCATGGTGTGATTTATGTATGTATTTTTACCATTGTCACATGCTATCCTCCTTCTCAGATTACTGACACACATAACTTATCTGTCATAGCAGTGGGCTGGTCCCAAGTGTGGAAAATAGTAGCAACCCTACTTTACATACTTCGTCCACCTCCACATCTGTGCTGCTGTTAATATATTTGTCCTGGCCTTGTCTGTCATCATATGTGGTTTCTGCTACTTGATACTCAGAGGGTATGAGATGTTGGTTCATTTTTAAGAATGTTAGTCTCCTAACATTGCTGTTTGATAGCCATGTCTTGCAGCCATTGACAATATAACCAGCTGTACTGAAAACCCTCTCAGACTCAACACTTGCTGGAGGACAAATGAGGCTTTCCACTGCAGTACGTGTCAATGCTGGCCACAAACACTGCTTTGTTTGCCAGTAATCCAAGGGGTCGTTGTTTCTGCATAAAATATAGCTATCCTGCAAGTATGCAGAAACCATCTCACATTCATTGTGACCACATCTAGGAGATACACGGTGTTCCTGTGTGTCAGTTACCAACCCATACTCAGGAAGCAAGTCCCAAAGCGATGTGCTGCCACCACCACCACTACCAATGCTGGGTTTTTGCTGCCTCTGCTGAGACCCATGAATTGCCCTGTGCTCCAAATGGGATATTCTGGTTGATGATGTAGCCGCTTCTGCTGGTTCAAATGCTTTGCTGCCTTCCTTTTCACTATACTGCCTAGATGTTTGTTGTGCTCTCACTTTCTCCCTCTCATCCTCCACAATACAACCCTCCACTCTATCAATAACATGTTATGATATTCCTTGACAGAATCCAATTCCTCAGAGAGTTGCTGATGATCGCCATGACTCGTTGTTGTGATAAACCGCTGATGGCCCTTTGGCAGAAATTCTGAAATTTTGTGTTTAAAGCGGAGGTCCAGCAAAGTGGCAAGAATGTATTCCTCATTGCTTTTAATGGACACTATGCGGTTCTGCACAGCTGCAGAAAAGGCAGGAAGACCGTAGTCGACTGCTGGCACCTTCCTTCCAGGTGGGAGATAGAGTGTGGCTGTCTTCCCGAAACTTGCACTTCCAGGTTCCATGCAATAAGTTGGCTCCTTGTTTTGTTGGTCCTTTCCGAGTGATACGCAAGATTAACCCTGTGGCTTATGCTCTTGATCTTCCTGCCAATATGTGTATCCACAAAGTATTTCACGTTTCATTGTTGAAGCCCTTGGTCTGCAACCGGTATACCTCTGTAACTCCTTGGGTCCAATTGTCTGAAGAATGAGTTGCTAGGGTATGCGGCTGGGGAGCTATGCTTGGGAGCATTGCCGGCTACCCCACTCATACTGCAGTGGCAAGGGCCGAAAGTAAAGGTGCTGGCCGTGAAGCCAGATGTCCAACCCCAGTTGAGCCGGGGCCCAGACCAAGATGGTGAGTAGGATACACCGGGAAAGGCCTCAGACTGAACGTAGGAATAGGACCCCAAAATGTAGAACACTTTCTCCGGAGGACACAAGTACAGAATATGCTACCCAAAACAACAGGAGAACCCTACAAAATAATGAACTGGGAGAAGAGGCGGACCACCAGAGTCTAGCCAGACCTAGCAGTTCAGGATACAGTGAAAAGACACCTGTCCAAGACCCCCTAAAGCCACAGATCTCCAATAGGGGCAACAAACAGCTCCCCAATCCAACCCACTCCCGGATTGCCAAGGATAGCTACCAATCAACAACCTACTGGAAGTCCCTGCCAAAATAAGGGACCTAGCATGGAACTGGTCTCCCCCAAGGTAGGTGGCATAATACTAGCAGGCAGCAACCTCAAAAATAAACGAGTAGGATGCAGGACGAACCCTCAGAATACCCTTGGGAACCCTGAATGGACTGGAGGTACATGCAAAGGAGGAGTGCTGACCTAAAGTCTGTAGTACCTCTCAACACCGGTGGGGGCTAGATCGCCAAGGACAGCTGCCTGTAGGTACGAGGATGGAACAGACTGCCAGGGGGAAAATGTGAGGCACAAGCCGGGTGCTGCCGGCCTCAGAAGTACTGAACCTCCAGGCACCCACCGGATTCTGCACACGTCCCCTGAAACTAAGTTCCCCCACCACGGCGAGCGAACAACGAGGAAAGGAGAGTAGGCTGCTGCAGACAGCAGCCACTGCCTTCCGCGAGCACTCACAATCTCCAATTATGTCAGGGCTCAGAGTACAATGAACATGCAGCAGGGAGAGAGACGTCACAGACACCAGAGCCAGTAAACGCAGAGCAAAGCGAAGTCGATAAGAAAGCCAAGCAGATCAAATCGAGAGTGACTGGAGCTACGGAGAAAAGGCAAAAAGGTAAGTCAAAACAAAGCCAGGGAGTCAAACACCAGAGAATATCCCCAAACAAGCCAAGGTCAGCAACAGGAGCTAAAGGGACCACAACATGGAGTGAAACTCGATAATCGGGCATAGACTAGCTAGGAAACCAGCCCTAAATACCCCATGCAGCCAGTCACAAGAGAAAGGAGGAAGGTTCCGGTACGGATGCCTGACATAAATTTGGTATACCTGTTAGATAGTTTTGTTAAGAGAGATCTGACAACCTCTGCTACTGTTCGTCCAGCTCTCGCGAGTGTTGCATATCACAAGGAATATGAGGTACAGAACATTCTGGACTCCCATGTGAGTAGAGGGCGCTTACAATATTTTATTCATTGGAAGGGCTATCGTCCTGAGGAGCGTTCCTGTATACCTGCCAGCGATGTCCACACTCCTGTATTTTTACGCAGGTTTCATGCTGAATTCCCTGACAAACCCTGGCCGGCTCCGCTGAGGGGGGCCTTTGAGGGTGGTACTGTTACAGGTTACCTTGGTTTCAGCGTCATCTGCAGGCATACGGCTTCAAGCACACAGCAGGCCTCTATTTTATGTGTTTGCTTCATATAGTCTCCTCCTACCTACTTCCTCCCTCTGAGATGCTCCTCCTACCTACTTCCTGAGGAGGGGTTTAAAGGGCTGACTGAGTCCTGATTCAGTTGCTCTTGTATTGTTGTACAATACATTTCTGTTTCCCTTGGGCTCTGTGTTTGACCTGGCTTGTTTGACCATCCATTCTGGTGCTGACCTGTGGCTCTGTCTGACTACTCTTTTGCCTGCTCCCATTGTGTTGTGGACACCCAGTCTGGTGTGGACCTGTGGCACTGGCTCACTACCTGAACTGTGTATGACCCGGCCTGTCTGTCCATCCATTCTGGTGTTGACCTGTGGCTCTGACCATTCTCCTTCTGCGTTCCAATTTGGCTTAGACATCCTTTCTGGTGCAAACCTGTGGCTCTCGCTGACTACCCACTCCATGTATGACCCAGCTTGTCTGACTACCCACTCTGATGTTGACTTGGGGTTCTGTCCACTGTGCTTCCAGCATACCAACACTTCAGTGGATATCTTATCTGGTGCAAATCAGTGGCTCTGACTGACTACCTGCTCTGTGTATGACCCGGCTTGTCTGACTATCCTTTCTGGTGCTGACTAAGGGGCTCTGTCTGTTTCCTCCGTGTGTTGGTCCCCGCTCCACAGACACCTATCCTAATGCGGACCTGGGTCTCTATCAGACTCCTAGACTTACTGCAGGATGCGTCAGTGCTAGTCTTTTGGGCATTCCGGATTACCACAAGGATCCAGTTGGCTGAGGCCTAGTCTCAGACAGTGTGGTGGATCTATTGACAGACTGCTATTTCTGATACAGCTTGCCTCTTTGATCACCCTCTGTGTGTTTTCTGTTTATGTGCATTACTGGTATAATTCTAATAAAAGATTGTTTTACTTTACCATACTCACTCCTGGTTTATTCCTGGGAACCATGACACTTTTGGAGGTCTCAAACAATTTCTTTTTTACTTTGGGTGTTTTGGTGCTTGTTTGTCTCACTATCTGATGCAGAAGGTGGTTCAGCTACTACACCTTCCTTTATTATGCTGTTGCCAGCATCATCAACACTTGAATGCGACTTGTTGTCATCTTCAGTGTTCTTCTTGTTTGCTTCTTTATTTTTAGTGGCCCTGGTGGTGCTGGAACTAGTTTTGCTGAGACCTTGACAAACTGCATCCTCTCTTGGATGATCATCATCATCACTGATTGCACATGCTTCAGCAACCATTGCTGCAGTTAATTTTTGAACTACTACTTTACTCTCATGTCCCTGCACTGCTCCACCCCTCCCGCTTCCCCTCCCCCTTCCCCTTGCGTGTTTGCTGGACATTATGTGTTTTTTTACTGTACGGGTACACAACACAACTGATGGAGCTATATGATGCCTTGCCTAAGCCCAGTCAGCTGTCTGTCACTGTCACCTAATATATTTAGTTCTTTATTCTTTTTTAT
The DNA here is from genome assembly GCA_037306005.1 of Rhinophrynus dorsalis. Taxonomy (NCBI): domain Eukaryota; kingdom Metazoa; phylum Chordata; class Amphibia; order Anura; family Rhinophrynidae; genus Rhinophrynus; species Rhinophrynus dorsalis. The sequence goes on along the minus strand of CM074720.1, from coordinate 485,389,747 downwards.
TTATTTTTTTTAAGTTGTCCACCCTGTTGCCTTATCACAGTGTGTCCAAAAAAAAATTCTAACTGAAAAACAAAATCAACAAAGTCTTTCCCCAGACTTCCCCACCCAGTACAGAGACAATTACAGCAAGATCAGCAATCAAACAGATCCCTAGCTGCCTGTGTCTTGCCAGTCAGTCACATAGAATTTTGGAGTATCTGGGATCAACCTCCTTCCTCCCTTCTTCTCCCTAAAGTGCCTCACTGACTCTCCTAATAAACACTTACCCAGAACAAATGTCCTACTAAAAGATTCCCTGAACTAAACTTCAATTCCCCTCTCTGTCTTGTCTAGCTCAAACAAGGTGCTCTCTCCTCTCACAAACACAAAATGGCAAGCAGTGACAGCCTGACAGCCTTTTATATGGCTCTAGAAAACTTTTCTTCCCATTGATTTCAATGGGCGGAAAAGGCAGGAAAAAGCAGAAAATCGTCACTTTTCGTGGGAAATTATTCGCTAAGCGGAAAGTGCCACTATTTGCTGATTTCAGTTTGAGACAAAATTTTTGCCCATCCCTACTTATATACACTATGATGGTGAAGTACTCCAATGCTGTATGTGGGGGATGACCCCTGATGTCATTGGTCATGATTGCATCAATCAAGTTTAATAACCCCATAATGTACAATAAAATAATGATAAGTAAAATGCCTAGAAATCAGTCTCATTACTAATCAACAATTGTGTCTAACAAAACACCATCTAGGAGGCAGTACAGAGATGTAAAATGTACAATAACCATGTAAAAGGCAGATTTAACCCCACCGCCGCTAGACTGGCATTCATCGCCATTATGTACATCGTGAGGCTGTCACTCCAGCCCCGACTGGGGTCCACAGTGGCATCATTCTTAGCCCAATTTTACGGTAGGCATCAAAACGGTTGATCTATGTAATCAAAACATATGTGTGAACAGAAAATAGATTATTTAAACACAATGAAGAATCTAGTAAATTACCTAGTAGACCTCTATATCAAAATCTTCTTATAATCATAGAGAACAATGTAATGATAGCTGTTCGTTTAGCCCCCTAGGGGCATCTGTATCCAGGAAATCCTGAAAATCTATCCACTTTGCTTAGTTCTTTAGGCATAAGGATGCCCTATCCCCTCCTCTTCTCAGTACTGGGACACAGTCAATCATCATGTAACATAATGTGGGTAATTGGTGCTTGAATTGAGCAGAATGTACTGCAATTGGTTGGTCTTTAATTTTTGAAGAAAGTTTTGAATTAGGATTACGTTTGGCTTCCAAAGCCACTTTTATATTAGATCTATGATTCCCCATACTCTCCTTGAAAGTTCTGGTGGTTTTACCCACATACATAAGGCCACATGGATAGCGGATTATATACATTGTAACATAGTAATATAGTTGATGAGGCTGAAAAAAGACATGTGTCTATCAAGTCCAGCCATTGCCAAAAACATCCCTGTGGATCCAGAGGAAGACAAAAAAAACCCTCTGGAGCAATTTCTAATTTAGCCCCAAGTGTGTAAAATAATTCCTTCCTGACTCCAAATGGCAGTCAGATATTTCCCTGGATCAACATCCTATCTGCTTTAAAGCCATCTGTGATAATTTTCAATATTTTTCTGTGCTAGATAGGCATCCATTGCTTTTTTGAAAGCAATTGTATTATCTGCAAGTACAACATGCTGAGGCAAAGAATTTCATAGCTTAACCGCCCTTACTGTAAAGAATCCCTGCCTTTGTTTTAGTCGAAAGCACCTTTCCTTTAGTCTTAATGGATGACCTCTTTTCTTAGCTCAGCTCTTTGCATAAATAATTCATTGGCTAGTTCTTTGTACTGACCTTGAATGCATTTGTAAATGGTAATCATATCACCCCTTGGACATCTCTTCTCTAATGTAAACAAACCCAGTTTGGCTAGTTTCTCCAATTAATCTTCATAGTATTTGATCCATAGATAGTGTTATTTCAATACTGTAAGAGTTGTAGTTCAAGAGTAATTGAATGATAAAGTTTCCTCCTCTCGCCCCTTTTTCCTAGTGTAAGCTCTCTTCCCTCAGATGTGGAATGTGGTCCATAGACCAGACAGCTCAAAGCAAGGAGCAATCTTCTTACTATGAGAACAATGAAAACCCTGCCCCCCTTGACAAGTTTTTCAGCTTATTTCCTAATCGTAATTGAAGATTGTCCCTCTCTGCAATCTACCTGGACACACCCTGCTGCTCTGAACTGAGCAGTGTTACATCAGTAAAAGGGGCCGGAGGGGGATACCTTGTCATTGAATTACTCTTGAACTACAACTCTGACAGAATTGAAATAACACTTTCCAAGGCCCAAATACTATGATGATTAATTAGAGCTGCTTTTATTATGAAACATTACTGTCCTTTTAATACTTCTTTTAACTTTGTAAAATAAGCCTTTTTAAAATTGGATGTTTTAGTTAAACCCTTGCTATTGGGTTTCTCATAACAAATTTCAAAGGATACCATATTGTGGTCATTGCTACCCAATTGTTCCCTTACTTGTACATTGTTTATCATGTCAGAATTGTTTGAAAGCACTAGGTCAAGCAAGGTCTCTTTTCTAGTTGAATTCTCTTGTAGCTGGGACATAAAATTATCATTTATCATACTTAAAAAATGATTTCCCTTTGTTGTGCTGGAGGTCATATTGCTCCAATCAATTTCAGGATAGTTGAAATCTCCCATTACAATTACCTTTGCTGACCTAGAAGCCTTTTCCATTTGCCATAAAAGTTGGGCTTCCTCCAACTCCCCAATATTAGGTGGCTTGTAGCAAATCCCCACTAACATTTTTTTATTATTTGTGCCCCCAGTGTGTATTTCAACCCGCAAGACCTCTGCCTTTTCATTGGACCCTTCATTTATATCTTCCCTTAAACTAGGTTTTAAGACATGCTTTACATATAGACTTACTCCCCCACCCCTATTATTAACCATATCCCTCCAATTTGTAAACAACAAATTGACTGGTACATGTGAAGCTATCTTCCCTTTTCATTTGTAAAACAGAATGTTTTTGATGTTCAATGAGGTTTTTTGCATATCCCCTTTGGATGAACGTATTGCCCATCTTACCTAGTTCTGTAGCTAGTACACTATCATCACTTAACATTTGTGATTTTGGTAAGCTGGTCTTCAGGTGTTCTGGATAGTGTCTGCAGGCCTGGAGAGGTTATTTTTATCCATGGGTGTGGTATATAATGCAGTATGTAACCATCCTCCTTTTGTACGAGAAAGTCCAGAAATGGGATTTGACTGTCACTATGTGAGAGGGTTAATTGTATGAAGGGATAAGTAGAGTTGAGATCACTAACCAGTCTGGCCAAATCTTCAGAGGGACCACTCCAAAGGATAAACATATCATCAATATTGCTTGTGTCTAGAATTGCATACTGTTGAAACAAGTGAAATGAGTGGGTAGAGTTTGCTCGTACATGAACTCTGTATGAATATTGTTGTATTCATTTAAAAAAATTGATAGTATTTTAAATAGGATGGCAATGCTTGGACACAAGGTTGCAAAAAATAATCTATTAACTGGTCTATAGGGTGAGTTAGTGAACCAGTTGCAGAGATGATGGGTCTACCTGGTTGATTGGATAGTGATTTGTATTAGGGTCAGATGTGAGAAGTTCATATATGGTGAGTGGTGACATCATTGAGTCGTGAGAGAATTTCACTTCTATGGTCTAAGTAGTGTAGCACAACAACTGAACCTCCCTTGTCGGCAGGTCTAATTACAATTGAGTTGTCATTGCTAAGTGTTTTTATGGCTTTTCTTTAAATATTTGTTAGGTTAGGTTTTTGTTTGCCAAAAAGGAGGGCTGCGGTGTCCTGTTCAACAAGTCTATGAAATGTTTTAATAGAAGCGTTTGTGCTCTGTGGGTAAAAGGTTGATTTTGATTTGACAGGTGGACATACATTGGTAGAGTTATCGCTATTAGTAAAATACTCCTTCAAGCGTAGTGTACGGTTGAATTTATATAGGTCCACCTTCCAAATAAATTTAGAATGAGAATTAGTGGGGATGAATGAGAGGCCTCTCTGTAATAATTTAGCTTCACCCATGGTGAGAATGTGATGATAAGTTAAATACTAAGGTTTTGGGAATTGGGTGTTTGGCTGTGGTTTCTGTTTTTGCCTTTGCCTCCCACCTCCTCATCCCTAGCCTCTTGTGCCTCCCCTCTCATTCTCTTGAAAAAAAAGTGACCTCTAATGAACTGGTTTCAGTCTCTGAATCTGCTGAGGATGATGGTGTGTCTTCTTTGTCAGTGAGACCTGACAGTTGGGGCCTACTGTTGGGTCTCCTTCTAGCTGATCTCACTGATTTTTCTGTCTCCTGTCAGCCGCCTATAAACCCGATGTTCTCTGTAATCTTCCAAAACTTTGTTGAATTTATCTCTTTTGTACTTAGCTAGTTTGTTCTTATAAATTTCAACCTGTTCTTCTAATTTCCTAGCCCAATCAGTTTCTTTATATTTTGTTAATGTCTCACTATGTTTTGCTTCAGAATCTGAAATATTTTTTCTTACCTCACCCAGTTCACAGTTGATTTCCTGCACAACCAGCACCATTAGATCCAGTGAACACTGATTGAGGATAGTGAGGATGTTTCTTATCCTGAATCCTCCTGGAATTTTTTTTTCTCTGTGATATTCCAATATAGTAATGCCATTAAGGACCAATCCACTTCTTTCTTCTTGAATTTGTATGTATGTGTGTATGTATATCTTTATTTATATGGCGCCACACAGTGTACGCAGCGATTTACAATAGACAAATGTTACAATAAATAAGAGGGGATGAAATAATTGCAACATTCATAAAAACAATGGGAGAGAGGTCCCTGCCCCAAGGAGCTTACAGTCTAAATGGGTAAAAGGAGACAGGCAATGGGGTAAGAGGGTGTCAAGTGCTGAGATTACAACTGCTGAGTTTGGCCAAAGGCAGTGCATGGTCCTAGTGCTCCAGATATCAGGGTAGACTTAAAGACAGAGGGGGATTTTTCAAGAAGTAGTGAGAGGGGTATGGAGTTCCATAGGTATGGAGCAGAAAGCGAGAAAGGTTTGAGACGGTAGAGGGCAAAGGGTGTAGCTCATTAGGTGTTGCTTTGCCATATGTTGCAGTAACATTTTATTTGAATAAACCAGTGTCGACCATGGAATGATCAATTTGTTTATACTTCTTTGTCTTGTCCACCTGATGCTTCAAAGAAACCTTCCATGGATATAAGCCTCAGGAAAGTGTAAATATCTTGGTCTTGAAAAAATGGAATATGAACTATAGAAAAATGGGTAGGGTGCACAAAAAAGTACAGGTATAAGACATACATATTTGTCCATATAAAAAAGTGGGCACTCCTTTAGTTAAATAATAGTTACATAATAGTTAAATGAAATATGCATTGGTGCTGCACAAAATATTAAACATATTAGACATAGTAGACTCTCCCAAGGTAGTGTAACCAAATGAGCACTCAAAATGAATTAAATGAATTTAAAGGCCTTCTTTAAGACAACAACATATGGCTATATGCTCTCAATAAGCAACAAATTAAATTCTTATCAAAAACATTTAAGACTCTTTTTGACTTTAAAGGAGGTCAGCTTACCTTAGGCAGAAATAATGGCACTTTCTGCTTGGTGAGTAATTTTCCATGAAAAGTGCAGTTTTCCACTTTTTCCCGCCTTTTTCACCCATTGAAATCAATGGAAATAATTTTTTTATCAACCACATGAAAGTTCAGCCATATGAAAGGGTGTCAGGCTCTCACAGCATGCCATTCTGTGTTCGTGAGAGGAGAGAGCAGCACCTTGTTTGAGCTAGAGTAGATAGGGGAATTGAAGTTTAGTTTAGGGAATCTTTTAGGTAGGACATTTGTTCTCTGTATTAGGGGATTCTGGGGGCACTATGGGGTAGAAGAAGGGATGAAGGAAGTTGACCCCAAATACCCCAAAATTCCATGTGACTGACCGACAAGACACAGGCAGCTAGGGACCTATTTGCTTTCTGATCTTGCTGTTATTGTCTCTGTACTGGGTGGGGAAGTCTGGGGAAAGAAGTTGTTGATTTTGTTTTTCAGTTAGAATTTTTTTGGACATACTATGATAAGACAACGAGGTGGTCAACTTAAAAAAAAAGGAATAAAGAACTAAATAAATATATTAGGTGACAGTGACAGACAGCTGACTGGGCTTAGGCAAGGCATCATACAGCCCCATCAGTTGTGTACCATAGAGTAGAAAAACACAGTGTATTTGAGTAATGTCCAACAAATGCATAAGGGGAAGGGGTAGAGCAGTGCAGGGATGTGAGAGTAAAGCAGTAGTTCAAAAACTGACTGCAGCATGTGCAGTCAATGATGATGATCCCTCTACTCCAAGGGATGATGCAATTTGTCAAGGTCCCAGCAAAACTAGTTCCAGCACCACCACTGCCAGCAGAAATAAAGAACCATATAAGAACAACACTGAAAATGGTAACAAGTCACATTGAAGTTTTGATGATGCTGGCAATAGCATAATAGAGGAAGGTGTAGCAGCTGAACCGTCTGCTGCATCAGATAGTGAGACAAACAAGCACCAGAACACCCATACTCAAAGTTGTAGGGAACTTTGTTAAAGTAAAAGTAAAAAGAAATTGTTTGAGACCTCCAAAAGTTTAGAAGAATATAAAGGTAGTGGACAAGAATTGTCAGGTAATGCTGATGCTGCTGAGGATGACCTAAGGATGACTGATGATTATGCTGATCTAGAATATATTAACACAGTTAACTTAGCTCCAGAGATGCCTTGCGGGTTGAAGCAGGTATATGATGGCCTGAAATGTTGCCGCAGCATCATCCCATGCATTGCTGTGGGGAATGGGTATGGGCACGCTGGGCGCCTTCATCGGCCGCCCATGTCCATGTGCGAAGAAGATCTGCTCAGGGCTTGAAACAGGCAAAGGTCAGAGGCTGGGCACATCTCGGTGCCATGTGTCACTGTCGGGTGCATGGTCGCAGGTATGACGCAGTGAGAGTTGGAAAGTGACGCACCGCGTTTCCGTGCGTCAATTTCAGGTGCAAGGTTGGGGTAGGCTCTAGTCCCTGTATTCTATGAGTGGAGGCCTTGTAGCTCCACCTATCTATTTCCTGGCTGACTTTGTAAGGGGAACTGGGTCTTCATCCCTTCACCTTTACGTTGTTGTTCAATGCAGTTCTAGTTGTTCCTATATCCTGTGTATTGACTCAGCTTGTCTGAATATACTTTCTTGTGCTGACCTGTGGCTTTGACTGACCATTCTAACTGTGCACCTCTTTAGCTTTAGACATCCAATCTGGTGCAGACCTGTGGATCTGGCTGACTATCCGCTGCATGTATGACCTTGGCTTGTCTGACTATCCAACCTGGTGCTGACCAGTGTTTCTGTCTGTTCGCTCCTCTGTGTTGCCCATTTCCCACAGACATCCACCTTGGTGCAGACCTGGGGCTCTGACAGACTCTGGCCTTACTGACTGCAGGCTTGAGTAAGTGTTCTCCATTGTAGCTACCTGGTGGGAGACTTTGAGTCTTATCCGGTACACTATTCACTACCATTGAGACTACCAATTGGCTTCTGCCTAGTCTCCAGCAGTTGTGGTTGACCCATTGGCAGACCCCTATTTCCGATAGAGTATCTGGCCTTTTCCGTCATCCTCTGCTTACTCTTGTTATTCTGCTATTTGCTTTACTACCTATTATTCTAATAAAGGTGATTTTAACTATACCGTATGACTCCTTGTCTTACTTGCACACCGTGACATATATCCTTCCAGCATCCTTCTCTTGTTCAGATACAGAAGAAGTTGATAGTGAGGATGATGACAGGGCTATAAGGCTAGCAGAATGTCAAAGGCTGAATCTTCCACCACTTTTAAGGAGCACTGTGCCTGTCTATAAACTGTTTGAGAAAGCCATTGGAAAGTCTGACCCTGGACAGGCACATATGTCAAAAAGCACACAGTCATCCTATCAGTCATCATCAGCATTATCACCTCTTAAAAGTCTAAGACCCACTCTGCCACACACACCTATTTTGAGTACCCAGCAACAGCAACACAGGTTATTAGCATCCACAATGTTAGATATGACGAGTGCCTCTGCTGCTGCTGTAAGTGCTGCACTTTTGACACCTAGTCATAGTGACAGTAGAATTGCATCAACATCTAGCCCCAGTAGTGGTAGTAGTAGCAGCACCACCACCTCAGGAACCCCTCATTCCACGAAGCCCCACAATATGGAGATACTTCACTCAGGATCTTCAAGCCAAGCATATTGCTATCTGTTGTCTGGGCAAAAAGCACGTGAGCAAGGGGAAAGCAGGCTCACATCTAGGCACCTCCTTTATGAGATCTCACCTGAAGCACAACCACAGGTCTGACTTGGAGACACACTATCAGCAGGCCAAAGGTGTCACAACTAGCAGCAGTAGAAGCGCTTTAAAACTTTCCCAGAGCTCTAGGGCAGAAAAAAAGAAGTAGTGAAGTTATTTACGTGTCAGAGAGTGTGCTAATGCCAGTGCCAACAGTTAGTTCAGTCCAAATAACACCTATGGTTCCTGCTGCACAGACATATGACAGACAAAAGCCTGGACAAATATATTAACAGCAGCACAGATGAGGAGATGGAGGAGGGATGTGAAGAAGGCTTTCTAATCCACTTGGGACCAATGCTATGAGCAACAAGTAATGTGTGTCAATAATCTGAGAAGGAGAATAGAGATTTGACGCAAACATGACAATAGAAAAAATGATATACGTACACAAATCACACCATACCAGCTAGTTCTCCACCAACACCACTACAATGCACATCTGCCACATTGTAGGATGTATTTTTGTATCACTTGACATCATCATGAATATGTGCCAGTGTCATTTAAGAAGGAAGTTAGTGTTGGGGGCAAAGGAAAAATGCATTCTAACACATTTTTCAAGGCATATGTTACTGTAGGACTCACATCTTTGACTTTCAGACACTTATTTCTAAACTACAGCCCTCAGAAGAAGTAATATTACAGTGGGAAATGTAGTACCTATAGGAAATATAGGTGAAAAAATGTTTAAAATAGGCAAAAAGGATGACTTTTTTTGTGAAAAGTCATGCGGGAAATTTTTCACACTTTTCGCCCACCCCTAATCATGCCCCAATATAGAGATCCATTGTAAGTACTTTCAAGGGAGAGTTGGAGCATGGAAATTAAATGTGTTGCTTTTATAGGATAAGGTACTCTTTGCAAAGGTAGACACTTCCTTCCAAAATGATTTTGATACTAGCAAGTAAAAACAACAAATAACACCATTCAATGCCCTTATGAACCCTTGAGGCTAAACAAGAAGAAACATTAATAAAAGAGTATTATATACCAGTCCAGAGGAGAACTAGTACAAATATTTGCCAAAAAAAGTTGATAAATCTTTCCAATGCCACAGAAATGCCAGTGTTTAACCCTTTGGCTGCCAGAGGAGTATCCAACACATTGTGAAGCAATGCTTTGAATACCACTCTGGCACTTAAAAGGTTAAAATGGAATATGTGGGAAATTATTAGAAAGACTAGTTAAAATGAAACAGAAAAATGTGTATATTAATTATATTAAATTAAATTCTAATAACAACACTCACATCTCCTATCCTGAAATAGCAATCTTAAAGTGATAGTAATACTTTATTATTACTATCCCCCATATTGTACATATTTGCCAAATAAATTAATAGCCCCTAGGTTCAGCTCTCAAACTTTTATGGTTTGAGAGATAACCGAAGGCAAAGATCCCCCCTCCCTCCCCCTTCCCTGAACTCAGTGTTGTGCTGACTGCAGGAATATCTGGTCTGACTTTCATCATTCGGCTCTGCAGCAGAGCCGTGATCGCGTTAGTGAAAAATAATTATTTCACTAAAATGGTCTTCTACATGTGCTTGCAAACCAAACACATGTAGAAGACTGTTTCAGTGAAATAATTCTTTTTCACTAACGGGATCTCGGCTCAGCTGCAGAGCAGCAAGCCTGTCGTACGATAGACTTCCCCTGTAGTCAGTTCAACGCTGACTTCAGGGAAGGGGGAGGGAGGGAGGATCTTTGCCTTCGGTTATCTCTCAAACCATAAAGGTTTGAGAGCTGAACCTAGGGGCTATTAATTTATTTGGCAAATATGTACAATATGGGGGATAGTAATAATAAAGTATTACTATCCCTTTAAATGTGGTCCAAAATCAACAAACATAAACATGATACAATTGATCTATAGGAAAAAAAAAATCCCCTTCCTGGAAATATCCAGGTCTGGATCCATTCCCCATGATACTATAAAAATGTTCTCATATTCTTACCCCAAACCTGTTTATATATCCTCAATTGATACTGCTTTTCAACATCATATCCCAGCTTAGAAATGTGCTGAAGGTATCTCTTTGTGTAAATATGTAAATAGTTACATACAATGAGAACATACACTTTAGACTGTAGAGTAAAACAGAACAGATTCATGACAAAAATAGGAATAATATATGTCAAACTTGCTTTTCTAAGTTATAAAGCAGGAGCACATTTATAAGATAAGTCAAGCCTGTAACTGAGAAGCATGATGGTTTTAATGGTCAATTAGTGGAAATCAAGTCAAATTTTGTGGAAAATTATACTTTGAGAAATAGCAGGAGATGTGCTTGATTTCCACAAAAATAGTGTTTGGAAAACTCAGGCCAGTGGAAAGGGACTCTTATGAAAGCTGTGCATTGAATAATTTGAGCATGCTGCATATATGTAGTATAGTGAAAAGTAAAAAGAAAAGAACAAGTATAGTATCTGACTAATAAGGGCAAGATGTGACATAGTTCAAGAAGACTATTGGTTTTGTACAGCGTATGTTATTTGAACATTATGCACTTACCACTTTTTTTCTTAATTTTCAAGATTCAAATACAGGATATGTAATATTTGGAACTACAGGGAGTAAAGGTCAGTGCAATTTTGATGTGTGTCTGGCTATGCGTGGCGATCACTTCCCCATGGAGAATATGTCATACTTCACCTTATGCATTAACATTATCTGATCAAGGGGAGGGGTAGACACTTTAATCATTAACCTACAGAACTGGAGTAACATTTGTGATTTGTTAGAAACTGGGAGGAGAGAAACTCTCTGACAATTAAACATACATTTAAAATAGCACTGCAAATGGCTATGGTGCTACAACATGATTATATATTCCAGATTGGCCTTTGCCAGGCTCCTTGTACCACTATATAGGCCTACCCAGTGTAAGAAAAAGACCACAACCACCACAGCCTTCTTTTGTGTTCCCATGTGCACACAACCACCAAACCCACACCCACAGAAGTACCCATTAACCTCCTCAAATCCAGACAGATTGCAATGATTTGCTATAAAATGCATAGTAAACTGCCTGGCATTTGCGGGGTAAGCTGGCAAAAAAATTAAAATAACTTATCACAACATGCCCCAATAGTCTAACTGGGCCCACCATTAACTGCTCCATCATTAGGTTAGGTGATAATGCTCTGCAATCAGTGTGGCCAGCAAGATGACAAGCGCAAGGGTTAAAGTTGTTAAAATACAAACAATAAATGAATATAAGGCCCAAATTGCCTTAAATTTTTTTGGTAGCATGTTACCCCTCATTTCTTCACCAGAACAGATCAGGGGCTATATTCTATTGCATATTTTCATAAAAGTAGGGTACTTTTGCTCCTTCCTTTAATGAATAAATGAAAACTACAATTCAATGAAACATGTAAAATATATATATGGTAATGAGAGATTTCATGTGCAAGAATTGGTAATATCCAAAAGGGAGAAAAATCTATTGGACCACATGTACTGGAAAAATAGATGACAGAGGCAACCAACTAGACAGCTAACTCCAGTTTCCCACCACCTCGGGTATATGTGGAGTAAAGAAGTTGGCCAATAATTCTTCTTCTCCTTCCCCTCCTCCAAAATCATGGGTGTGTTGTTGAAATATACATTTTTCTCTTGGGAGCAGGAAGGAACAGTGCCTTTCATCAGCAACTTCAATGTGGTCAGTGTGAGTAGGAAATAGGGGAAGGACTGGGAACAATGGACACATCTGCACTCACATCAAACAATTGGCACAACTGAAAGTAAACATCTTGATGCTCAGGTCCGCAAGTACTGCTGCTGTCACTATGCCCATTGTCCTCTACCCACTAATGACACATGACAACTTGCAGTCTTAATAATAATGAGTAACCCTCCCTGCCACCAACTTAGCATAGTGTGCAGGATGAAATATCCTCAGGTGCTGTTGATGCCCTGTTTGCCATTCTCCAACACACATTGTTATGTGTGGTCACAAACTCACACACCCTGACATCTAAAGAATGACTGGTGGGTGAGATAACAATGAATCAGGTGGATTGCCAGAACTGTACCTGGATATTAGCATCAGAAAGAGATGGTGAGCCGCATGTTTTGCTTGGCATCAGACTTTCAGGCTCTGGCTGGGTTTCTCTGTTCTTCCATTTCTTCGATTTATGCCTCACCTCTTGTTGCCTTTGTTGAGGTTTTCCCAACTAGAGGGGGTATTTGTGTGTGGTTGTGGGCTCCCAATCAATAGAGTGTCCCGGGTGCACCCTGGATCCCAATAATGACACAGGAGTCAGTTATCAGTTTCCTCGGAACACGTAGTCACTTGTCTCCTGAGTATTTGTATTAGGCACTCATATAAGATATAACCAATATTAGCATAACCAATCACATAATAACACACTTATGCTGCAGCAATTATAGTCCAATCTTAAACATTGTCTCTGCCTGAGGGGAGTTAGTCTGGGCTCCACGTCAGCGGCTGATGCAATATTCCAGTACATGCGCAGACTGTCTGTACATAGGTTTCGTTTCTGCAGAAATGTCCTGGGATTTCCGAGAAACAGAAAGTAGTTTCTGCTATCAGCTTAAATATAGTTTCGATGAAACCTTGAATAAAAACAAAAGACATAATTACTGGCAAGCATGCACATTTTTTGTAAGCCTTGCAAACACTATGGTTACTCACATAATACAAAAATGGAGAAATAGGTTCTCATATAAAATACATGTATAAAAGTAGAAAAAGTATAAAAGTCATACAAAATCACAAGATTACCTTCACAATTCCCCCTAGAACCTATGAAAACATTTTTGTTCCCGGGGTCTAGAGGAGGGGTATAGGGAATGTTCTGTCCCTAATTCTACGATGGCTAACTGGGGTCCCTACCTGAGGGTGTTGGTCAGCTGTTCCTGAGCTAGTCTCAGCCCTGACAACTGCTAGCTCTCTAAACTCGAAGACCTGAGTAGACACATAAGGAATCCCTGAAAAACAAAACAACCTAAACTAGGGGTCTGGTTTTCTCTAATTTGGCCACCTCCTGATAGCATTCTTCTAGGGTTTGAGTGGGCATATCAAATATCTCCTTATCATCAGCTAGGACATACATAGCGGGAGTCACGCTCTCTCCAGCCTTTTGGCACATTCCTTTACAACAGGGCATGACACAGAATACAACTATGGCCATAATAACCACTATGAGGAGTACTGTACTACCTAAGAGGATAAGCCATTGCTTCCAATTTTTCATCCATGAGAAATACTGGTCCCATGGGTCCTCAATACCTGAGTTGCGTTTTAACTCTTCGGGTAGGTCTTTCAGTTTCTTTATGGCAGCAGTGACTTTACCTGTGGGTCCAGTGTTGCCTGGGATATAAGTGCAACACGTTTCTCCTATCATATGACAGACACCTCCTTTCTCTGCTAATATCATGTCAAGGGCCATTCTATTCTGAAAGGTCATAGCGGAAGTCGGGCCTAGCTGGTCAGCTAATCCCTGTAAAGCATCTCTGGTGTAGTTAACAAATCTTTGTTGATTGTAGTATATGTAATTAATCCAATCAACATTCTTGTTGATAGTTATTTGGGGAATGAGGGACTCAAATCCTGCTTTAACTTGGTCTCTGGCTTTGAACTCATTAGGGACACCTCTGGGTACTCCTATAGCATCAATATATATGTGTGGGTCCAAACTCTGTTTTGGGGCTTCTCTTTTGTGTCTGGTCTGGATCTGTATGTCAGATACTGCCTCTTCCTCTAGGGGCATGATGTGTAAGGGCATCAGTATCTTAGCTAGGGCACATTGTCCTGTCCAGTTGCCTTGTAATCTGGGTCTAATTTTCATATCTCCACAAATCCAGTAGATGTCACCTAAAGCTTGGACTTGTTGTTGTAATTTGTCAGGGTCTAATGAGGAGAACCTACCACAGTAACCTTCTGTAAAATTACCTAAGAATCTACCATGATTGTCTGTCGATGTATGACATGTATAATTACCAGGGTATATAGTGATGCTGGACTTAAGGGGTGTAGGATTAGTTACAAGAGGGTATTTCTGTTTCCAGTCTTCACAGTCAGAGTGATTAGTGCTGGTATTGGTGTATAGGCTAAAGAAACATTCTTCTGCATCAGAAGGGATATCTAAAGGCACTGTACCTAAGTGGGGCCTAGCAGCAGAACAAACATAACAGTTACTTTTGTTCTGTTTCATCGAGGAGTATTTCATCCATTCTAACCATAAATTTGTTTCAGCAAATCCTGTTTCTATAGCTAATGTGTCTTCTACAGTGGGGTTAGCAATAGCACCCTTTCTCATCCATGGGGTTAAGGGATTGATGGGTACAGTATCGGGTTCTTTCCATTCAGGGTTATTGTACATATCTTTAATATAAAATTTCGCTGGCCAATGTCCCCAAGGAGCCCCTGCGAAAAACCAGATCCCTAACATATAGGCACCACTATCCCCAGCACTAGGGTTTTCAATAGTCAAACTGAGGGGCACGCTTCCAGTGTAGGTCCTGGCATTTTTCACACATGCCCGTTCAATTAGAGTTAGAGTCATCCTAGTAAGGAGTGATCTACCATTTCTGTCCTTTTATTTCATTGCACTGGCGGGCTTGTAGGCCCAATCTGTCCCTAAGTTCCATCCTACTGACCCCCAGTAATCACAATTATCTCCCCATGTATTGTCTGTGACACATATATAAATGTCGTCATAGCGGTATTGCCACTTTACCATGTCCATGCGCATTTCACACATTTGTGATTTCGCGGCCCCACAGTAATAGATATCACATAAATCAAATAGATACGTAGCCACATGGGTGTTGGAGGAGTTAAACCAGAAAGTAGTGATTCCTTCATGTTTGGTGACTGCAACTCTTTGTGTGTAAACGGGGTATAAAGGAACAACAATAAAAAATAGTATTAGACCATACATTACTCAGATGGGAGTGGAGGCAGTGCCTTTTTGCAATGAGAAGCGTGAATCCACGTTGATTTGCCTTGAATTTTGACTGAAGTAGGGGTGACTAGAATCACAAGATGTGGACCTGTGTATCTTGGGTCCAAGGCGTTCTTTCTCACGTGTTTCTTTACATATACCCAATCTCCTGGAACTATATCATGGGTGGTGTCATCTGAATCAGAATCTGGAAAAGACAACGACACTGCAGCATGGAAGTTAGACAATTCTTTGTATAACTGTATGACATAATGCATTTGTTTATCATGTAATTCACTCAGGTGGTCAGTACACATTTCTTCTCTAGTTTTAGCTAGGCTACCAAACAGTATCTCAAAAAGGGACAGGCCTGACTTAGTATGTGGGGTGGTTCTAACATGGAATAGGGCAATGGGTAGGAGTTCTGGCCAGGGGAGTTTATTCTCTTGGGTCATTTTTAACAGAGCTGTTTTGAGGGTCTGGTTCATTCTTTCTACCTTCCCACTGCTTTGGGGGTGGTATGGGGTGTGTAGGGCTTGTTTCATTCCTAGAGCTTCTAGGATGTTTCTGAAGACCTCAGCCGTGAAGGCTGGTCCTTGGTCACTTTCTATCACTTCTGGAAAGCCAAATCTGCAGCAAAGCTCGGTGATCAATTTCTTGGCTGTGGTGATTGCTGTCATATTGGGCACTGGGTAGGCTTCAGGCCATCCTGAGAACATATCCACTGCAACAAGGACATATTCATATCTTCCTGACTTGGGCATCTGAATGTGGTCGATCTGGAGTCTTTGAAATGGATACTCTGGTTTGGCCAAGTGCTTAGCTGGTGTAGTTTCAGTTCTTCCTGGGTTGCAGGTCTGACAAACTCCACAAGTTTTGTTCAAGTCTATCAGTAATTTCCTGATTGCAGGGGCGTAATATATCTTGTTAATAACTGCCAATGCTTGATTGTGTCCCCTATGGGTGGGTCCATGAGCCCATGTGGCTACAGCGTAGAATAGGTGTTTGGGTAGACATAGTAGACCATCTATTTTCCACAGACCAGTAGTAGGGTCCTTGGTAGCTCCTGCCAACTTCCAATTTGATTTTTCTTCATCGCTAGTCATGTCCTGTTCATTAGCCATCTGAGCCTGCAAAGGGACTGTAGGTTCTTCTTCAGGTTTACCTTTCCCACTCCTGGTAACAACAGCTGCTACATGGATGACTTCTTGTAAGGCTGCTTGTTTGGCTGCTTGATCTGCCAAATAGTTACCTTGGGCTTCCGGAGTGGTTACCTTTCCATGTGCTTTGATCTTAATCACAGCCACTTCAGTAGGCAACTGGAGTGCTTGCAACAGTTTCTTGATGGTCTCAGCATGTCTCACAGGTGATCCATTAGCAGTCACAAATCCTCTGTTGGCCCAGATTGCTTCAAAATCATGGGCAACTCCAAAGGCATATGCACTGTCAGTGTAGATGTTGACTCTTCGCCTTTCTGCTAGGGTACAGGCTTTTTCCAGGGCTATGACTTCAGCTTCTTGAGCAGAGACATGACTAGGTAGGGCTTCTGCTTGCATGACCTGATCATAGGTGGTTACTGCGTATCCAGTGTGGAAGTTACCATGCTCATCAGCAAATCTCGACCCATCAGTAAACAGAGAAAGTTCAGGTTCTTCCAATGGGGTCTGTGAGGCTCTTGCTGGGGTGCCTTGGCGGGCTAACTCTTGGATACAGTCATGTTCTTGGTCCGGGCAGCATCTTCTCCTGCTGGGAGTAAAGTAGCAGGGTTGAGGACGGTACACTTGTGGAGAGTGACAGTTTCTGGGATCAGGAGAGTAGACTGTAGTCTCTAAAGGCGTTGCATGGTGATGTATGTTGGTCTGGAGAGGTTGAGTACTGCATGGATGTCATGTGGTGCTTGAATAGTTAATGGATGACCCAGAGTAATGTCAGCTGCTTTCTTATATACTTCAAAGGTGGCTTGCACTGCTCTGAAACAGGGTGGGTATCCTTGTGACACAGGATCAAGCTTGGCTGAATAGTAGGCTAGAGGTCTCATTCTTGATCCATGAGGTTGGGTCAATACTCCTGTAGCAAATCCATCATGTTCATCCACAAACAGGGTAAAGGGTTGGTTGTAGTCTGATAGTCCAAGAGCAGGGGCTCTGGTCACTAGGTGCTTCAGCATCTCAAATGCTTCCTTCTGTAGAACTCGGTGTTGGGGATCATGGAAAAGGTCTGGGTTCTTGACGACCTCATACAAGGGATTCATGTATCTGGAGGCATTGGGAATCCATTGTCTACAGAATGTGATGAGTCCCAGTAGCCGCTGCAAGCTGTGCAATGTGGTGGGCATTGGTAGATTGGTGATGACTTGGGCTCGATCCGGGGTGAGATGTTTCTCTCCTTTGGACAGGCAGTGACCAAGAAATGTAACTTTGGGGCAGCACCATTGGACTTTGGCTTCGGAAACTTTGGAGTTAATACTGGCAAGGTGATTAAGCAGTGAGATAGACTTAGTTTCAAATATTTCTTTATCTGGGGCACATAAGAGTAAATCATCAACGTATTGGAGCAGGGTAATCTCTGGATGTGCTTGTATCCAAGGCTCGAGGCAGAATTTCATTGCTTGAGTGAACTGATTTGGACTATTCTGAGCCCCTTGTGGCATAACTGTCCATGTACGCTGGGTACCTTGGAAAGTAAAAGCAAACAGGTACTGGGAATCTGGGTGTAGTGGTACTGAAAAGAAAGCATTGGCCAAATCCAGGACTGTGTAGGCTTCACAATCTGGAGGTATCTGACTCAAGAGGGTGTGTGGGTTGGGTACTACGGGTGTTTCTAGAATGGTGGCTGCATTGATAGCTCTTAAGTCTTGTACAAGTCTGTATTTGGGTGGTTCCCCCTTTGCAGTCTTCTTTTGTACCGGGAATAGGGGAGTATTGCAAGGTGACGTACATTTGATGAGAGCCCCTTTCTGTTCCAGCATCTCAATCTGTTGCTTGAGGCTTTGCTCCATGATGGCCTTCAGCGGGTACTGTGGCACCCTAGGAGGTTGGACATTGGGTTTGAGCTCCACTCGGACAGGAGGCACAGGTAAGCATCCGATATCATCTGGTCCTTGTGACCAGACTGAGGGGGGAACTTGGTCTTTTACCCATTGGGGCATAGCTCCTTCTACTGTAGATAGGCAGATCTGGTTGAGGAGTGCTGGGAGAGCATAGAGGCAGCAAGAAGCCTCTGGCGCATCAGGGTGATTGGGGTCATGTAAGTGTACTCTGAGGCCAGTATCATCATATTGTAATGTGGCTCTCAGATGAGCAAGTAAATCAGCTCCCAATAGATTCACAGGACAGGTTTCAGAAACTAGAAGGCGAGATACTACATCTGGGAAAGGGCCTACAGGGACAGGGACGGTGAGGGGGGTCTTAACAGGGGTCCCTGAGATACCAATACAAGTCAGGAACTCAGAAGACAGGGAGACACTAGAGGGTAGATCTTTGGCAGAAATTACAGATTTGGCCGCCCCTGTATCCACCATAAAAGCAACTGGCTGTCCTGCTACTTCAAGAGTTAGAGAGGAGCCATGGGGTTTAGGTATGGAATCACTAACAGCCGGCATGGTGGGAACAGGTTGGCCTACACTTCATTGTTGGGGCTGGGGTGGTGGATAAACGGTATGTGGGTAGGGTTTAGGGCCTGGATTGGAGTTGCTCTGGGGGTTGTTCTGGGAGACATTCTGAGGATATGCGGGAGGTAAGCCTCTTGCAAAATCTCTGCATTCTCTCTTAACATGACCCATGCGTCCACAGTGAAAGCAGGGTCCTTTGGGTCTGTAGGGTCGGTTCTGGTTCTGGAGGTATGGCGTGTTCCTGGCTGGTGAGGGATATAGTTGCTGTGGAAACTGTTGGGGTTGTTGGGACTGCATATATTGTGGTGATTGGGTATACTGTAGGGCAGGCGGTGCTCCGGTCTGCACTAGTTGTGTGTGTAGCACGGGCACTGGTGGTAGGGCTGCATTACGTTTCTTTTGAATGGCTTTTGCAATGGTGAGGGCTTCAGTGTATGTGAGTGAAGTAAGCCAGGGACATCCCTCCTGTACTGCTGTTCGGAGACTGGGTTCCAGTCCTTCCACAAAAGCTGTAGCTAGCAGGTTGGCCTGCAACTTATTACTGGTGGAAAACCCCATATCTCTAAACATTTGCAACAGTCTAGTATGGTATTTGTCAACGGGTTCAGCAGCTTCTTGTGTAACATCCTTTAAGGATTGTGTCTGATCGGTTAACCTATCTTGGGCCCATATATTAATTTGTTCTAGGAACTCCTCTCCTGACTGATAGTCTGTAGGATCCACAATCCTAGCATCATTAAGGGCCTTCTCAATTAAGGGCCAAAAAGAATCGCCAGCTTTCAGCATTGTCAGGGACTTAAGATCAGCCCAAGTGGCTGAGTAGTTCTGCTGAATCTGGCGGAGCATTCTGTAAAAGGGCATGGGCTTGTCTTCAGGATCTGGGAGTTGCTGTAAGAGGGTGGAGCATTGTTGGGGCATGAACTTAATGTACCGGACTGTTCCTTCCGGAATCTCTGCAGTCCAGGGTTGGAGGTCTGGGGGAGTGGAACGGGGTTCTGTCTTAATCAAGGGAAATGACTGTGTTGTGTGAGGGGAAAGGCATGCAGTTTGGAATAACTGAGCAGCAGGCAAATCTTTGGCAACTAGAACAATACTGTCTAGATCTAACAATGTCTCCTTCATCACCGATAGCACTGCCTGTACAATGTGAGCGGTACACTCACGCATAGGATAACCAAAAATACCTCCAGAGACTGGGGGTATTGCAACAGAACGTTCGGGCATAGTGGCATGGGTGAGGCTGGATGCATACAGAATTGCTGAACGTACAGTACTTTGTAACAGAAATTTAGCTCTTTCATGGGTGTAGTCCCTGTACACAGGACCAACAGCATGGATTATGACATTACAGGGCAATTGACCAGCAGCAGTGGCTGCAATTCCACCTATGGGCACCTCTCCATGCGTTTGAACATAGGCAGTGGAGTCTTGCTGAACATTTATTCCACCTTTATCACATATGAATTTTGCAAGACCATCCCCGTGCCTCAATAAACTGTTTGCAGGGTTAACAATAGCTCCTACTGTTAGGTCTGTGATATCAGCATGATATACTTTCACATAAATGTGGCGGTTTTGACTGGTGAATACTTGATCAAAGAGGGTGATATGTTTGTCTGTACTACTGGAAAATATATCAGAGAAGTTTGCTGTATTTGGGGACTGGTAAGAGGGAGTGGCCCTGCCTCCTAACTGGGTGAATTCTTCAGAAATTAAACTGGGATACAATTTAGTTGGAGCCAAAGGCTTCAGGGACTGTTTTGGGTCGAAGTACTGACCTGTTGCAGTGACTAAGGGGCACATTAGTGGGTTTTTAATGCCATTATCGGGATTTGGAGGCTTAGGGCCTCCACAATTATAACAGGTCTCTCCCCATGGTGGGTTTTGGCATGAGCATTTAGGACAGTCCCAGTAGGGAGCATTAACACCAGTCTCAGTCTCCTTATTTACTGTTGCCTTAGGGGTTGGGTTAACATATGGCGGTGGGTTATCCACCTTGTCAGGCTGGACGTCATTTACCATGACTTTAACATTTCCTGTCTGTGAAACATCCTCATCCCTTCTCTTAACGTACCCAAAAACTCTCTTAGAACTACTTCCACATTCAACTTCAGTAAACCCTTCATTCCGTAATTCTAGCGCAACACTTAAACATTTCCCGGCAACATCCCAAAGTCCATCATCTTTCAACTTCCCTCTGTTCTCTGATATCAATTCCTTCAGGACCGCGGGCTGTAAACGTCCTTTCGGAGGCATACCCAGGGTCTTGAACGGAATCTTACATTTCTTGCCATATTGTTTCCCTTCCCTCTCACTTACAAGAGTCACAGAGTCTTTATAACCCAATGGTAAGTCCCCATCAACAGACTTCTTAATCTTTGAAAACATTTTTGCAAGTATATCGACACAGTGACACAGAAAAGATTGTTTTGTTTGAATAGTACAATGACCAGGACGGGGAGTTCGCAAACCTAGCCCCGGCAACCACCTGTACGGGTTAACCTTTGATTATCCTTCACTAGATACTATAAACAATTAGCCGTTGTACAACTCCGTTATCTAACTTAACCTTGGGACTTGAAAGTGGTCACAAGTGAAATGAGCCAGATGGAGCGTGCGCACACTAACTCCGGACCATCACCTGTACGGATGATCCTCCTGGTATCTGTCACTAGACACTGTGACCGTCCCCCTTTGGCATAGACACCAGAATATTAGAAAAATACACACATAGACATTTAGAAATTCACTATTTTGTTCTGTTAGACTCTGTAACCCGGTAAATGATTTTGAACAGTAGACCACACAACCAACACTTCTGAGACTTAAACACTATATAATTATCTGGCGGGAATCACCGGACCGCATGGTCTCTGATACGTTTAACAACTGTTTGGGTGTCAACGCCATAAGCGTCTATCCAGACAGACTGACAGGACCCAAAGAATAAGACACATGTATAAACATATATCTTACCTGGTCCTTGTGAGGGTGATCAGGCCTCGAGCGTCAGTCCTCCCGGATGACGTCCGTCCGGACGCGTGAGACACCTTCTAGTTGCTCCGGGACTTCCCTTCCAGAAAATCCGGGTCACGGCACCAACTGTTGAGGTCTTCCCAACTAGAGGGGGTATTTGTGTGTGGTTGTGGGCTCCCAATCAATAGAGTGTCCCGGGTGCACCCTGGATCCCAATAATGACACAGGAGTCAGTTATCAGTTTCCTCGGAACACGTAGTCACTTGTCTCCTGAGTATTTGTATTAGGCACTCATATAAGATATAACCAATATTAGCATAACCAATCACATAATAACACACTTATGCTGCAGCAATTATAGTCCAATCTTAAACATTGTCTCTGCCTGAGGGGAGTTAGTCTGGGCTCCACGTCAGCGGCTGATGCAATATTCCAGTACATGCGCAGACTGTCTGTACATAGGTTTCGTTTCTGCAGAAATGTCCTGGGATTTCCGAGAAACAGAAAGTAGTTTCTGCTATCTGCTTAAATATAGTTTCGATGAAACCTTGAATAAAAACAAAAGACATAATTACTGGCAAGCATGCACATTTTTTGTAAGCCTTGCAAATACTATGGTTACTCACATAATACAAAAATGGAGAAATAGGTTCTCATATAAAATACATGTATAAAAGTAGAAAAAGTATAAAAGTCATACAAAATCACAAGATTACCTTCACACCTTTGCGGAGTGTCAGGGTATAAAGCCACAGTGCTGCCCAATTTCTTTGGTGGGGGTTTGGCTTTAACATAAATGTCATGGTGTCTGTGTTTCAGTCTGTGTGTTCCCTCTTTTCACCTATTCACTGACTTCTCAAAAATCATGTACAGTGCCGTAGCTGATGACTAGGGATGGGTGAACATTTTCGTCTCAAACTGAAATCGGCAAATAATGACACTTCCCGTTGGTGAATAATTTCCCGCAAAAAGTGCCGTTTTCCGCTTTTTTCACCTAGCTCATTCCATTGAAATCAATGAGAACATTGAATTTACACAAAACACATAACAAATATTATTTTATTTCCCAAAGGCATAACATAAAAGGAGCATGAGGGTGCCTGTGTTGGTGGGGTGTGGAGAAAGAATTAGTTGAACAGGAAATTTGTTTTGGGTAGGTTTGTTTACTAGAATTGGGGGCAGTTAAAAAACAAATCCTAAATACAATTAAAAAATCACATAGGACATGGTATAAAAGGGGTCTGTGTTGGTGGGTGGAGTCTGGGGAATGAATCAGTTGAAAATAGAATTTGTTTTGGGGGGGGGGTTTTGACTGATATATAGGGAGGACATTTAATAAAAATGAAATAAGAAATTTGTAAGGTGATATAGACAGGAACCCCCTGACATAAGCTGCCACTGGGGTGGACTGATATTTGACTTGATAGAGTAATTTATAGAGGATGATTTGTTAGATTTGTTGTTAGAGGCCCAAGCCCTGAAGAAACATTGATTTGTAGGACTTAAGCTTGTTCGGCACAAGCCCGAAGGAAACATTGATTTGTAGGACTTAGGCTTGCTAGAAACAACCCCCCCCCCAACATTTCTTTTTGTAGGACTATGTTTTTTATTATTATTATTATTATTATTATTATTATTATTATTGTTTTATTTTTTTTAAAGCACAAGACCTGAGAAAAAAAATGCCCTACTGGTCTAGTGCCAGCAGGTAATGTTGGCCAGTGGCCATTGTCAAATGTCCTCCTGAGTCCATAATTGCGGAATTTGCAACTGCTGTTCCTGTTGCTGCTGCTGCTGAGATGTTTAGGCAGCAGGATGATTAGGCAACAATAGCAGTAACATGGGTGATGGATGATGAAGATTCCACTTGCCACAACTATCTCAAGTGATGTGTCTGCGGCAGTAGGAGCACAATAAGTAGCCCCCAGTTTATGTGGAGAAAAGAAGAAGTTGGCCAATAATTCTTCTCCACCTGCCCCTCCTCCAAAATCATGGGTGTGTTGTTATTAGAATATAATTTTTTCCCTTGAGAGCAGGAAATGTGCCTCTCATCAGCAACTGCAATGTGCACTGTGTGTGATAAATAACATCTGGGGGCACAACTGTATCCAAAGTCCATGACACCAGAACCCAAATACTTCCTGCTGTCACTATATCCCTTGTCCAGAACCCGCTAAGGACACATGACAACTTGCTGAAAATGTAATATAATGATGAAACCTCTCTGCCACCATAGAATCTCCTCAGGTGCTGCTTGCAATTCTCCTCCACCACACTGGTCAGTGCACCACACAGTGTGCAATGGGTGGAGACAAACTGCCATATCCTAACATCAACAGAGTGGCTATCGTTTGTTGGGGGAGGTAATGATGAATTAGGTGGATTGGCAGAATATGTAGTTACCCTAGAAGGTGATGGTGAGCTAGTTGTTTCACTCATCATGGAACTTCCAGTCTCTGTTTGGGTTGCTCTATTCTTCCTCCTCTTTGATCTCCGCTTCGCCCCATGTTGCCTTTCTGGAGAGTCAGGGGGTACAGCAACAGCAGTGCTTGATTTCTGTGGTACATGTCTGACATAGATGTCATGGTGTCTGTGTTTCATGTGTGCTATCAGGGAGCTTGTGCCAAGGTGTGTTCCCTCCTTTCCTCTTCTCACTGACTTGTCACAAATTGTGCACAGTGCTGTTGCTGATGACTGTACTTTTCCTGCCCCAAGAGAAAAATAGTTCTACACCCATAGCTTCAGGGGATAGGGAGAAGGAAAAGGTGGAGAAGAATGGCCTCTTTCTTATTGTCCTCCACATTTCCATTCACTGTCTGTGGCAGTGGGTGATGTTGCTGCTGTTGCTGCTACTGCCTCAGAATAAGCACTGCAACTAGGTCCAGGAGTATTGCTGCCACTGACAAGCAGAACATGTCCTTGTCCTGCATCACTTGTTGACCCCATTCCCACTGTGTCTACAGTAGTCTGTGGAATACTAGCTTGCTCGTCAGCATACTGATGCCCTTGAAACTCAACAGCAGCAGGAATTAGAGCATTTGCAAATTCCAAAAAGCTCATTTCTGGTGGTGGTGGTGATGTCCATTCTCATCCCTATCTCCCATTCCTTCTCAATTTCTTCTAAAAAGGCTATCAATGTCTCTTCTACCCCAGCTTCTCCACCATCATCACCATCACCATTAATAGTCCCTATTTGCTGTTGCTCTATTACATACATTTCACTTATGCTTGGAGGACGTGATGAGCTATATGACAGAAGGTCCCCTAATGTCACACTTGCCATTTCTTGGTGTCATGAAGAAGGCAGACTGGCAGTAGTAGCAGCAGGCACCTGCTATAACTCAACAGTTCTGTCCTCTTCAGGATCATGTTCCACTTGGACACTGTAGTGAAGGGAATGGGTCAGAGGAACAGTGTGGGCTCCCTTGACCGCTAATCTGGATGCTCTCAAATGCTTCCCTTCCCACTACCTTAACTCTAGTCTCACAGGCTGCTTCACAATTATTGCTACTATTACTAACACAAACCGCATCAAGTTCAGCTTGAGGATATTGCTTACCCCCTCCTTCACTCCTAACACTAATAAGCTGCTGGACCTTATTAGTAGTACCCCTCCTGAGTATTACAAGACACACTAGCAGCTGGTTCAGCACTGGTGGCAGCAGGCACAGCATTAGTTGCAGCAGGGGCAGCATGCCTTACAGAAGGCACAGTATTGGTGGCAGCAGGTTTAGCACTGACAGCAGGCACAGCACTGGTTGCACCAGAGGCAACATGTCTCACAATAGGCACAGTATTGGTGGCAGCAGATTCAGCACTGGTGGCAGCAGGGGCAGCATGTCTGACAGCAGGCACAGCACTAGTGGTAGCAGGGACAGCACTTCTGGCAGCAGGCACAGCAATGGTGGTATCAGTAGCAGAGGCAGCACATCTGACAGCAGGCACAGCACTAGTGGTAGCAGAGGCAGCACGTCTGACAGCAGGCACAGCAGTAGTGGAGTCAGGGGCAGCACATCTGACAGCAGCTTACTTAGATTGTAAGCTATATGGGGCAGGGACCTTTCATTCTCATGTATACTCACCTGTTGTTCCCCTTATGATTGTCTTTATAAGCTCTTAATCACTACACTTATTGTACCCACTCTATATCAAATGTAAACAGTAAAGTGCCAAATACACTGATTGACGCTATATAAATAAAATATACAATACAAAATACAAGTACAGCAATGAGGGCAGCAGGGGTAGCACGTATGGCAGCAGGCACAGGCAGCTGACCTATCCTGCTCTCACTACTATCCTTTTCTTCCTCCCTTCCCATTAAATGCCCCAAAATCTGTAGTGGTGATATAGGGGGACTGGGCAGCATTGGCTCTGTAGTGCTCACTTCCTCCTCCTCCTCAGATTCAGTGGACACATAATGGTCCTTCCAATTCCTCCTTTTATTATTTTTAAATATGCTCATAGTGATAGCATTCACTATGAGCCTCTCCTGCCTCAATGTTACTATAAATACAAGCAGAACAGCACAGCACATATACCTCACTAAAACTACTGCTGGACCCCATTCCCACTGTGTCCACTGTGGTTTGAAGCACACTAGCCTGCTCATCATCATCCTGCACACTAGCCTGCTCATCATCATCCTGCTGCTCTTGCAACTTGGCAGCAGCAGGAATTACGGTAGCAGCAAACTCTGTAATGTCATCACTACTGCTAGTGGTGTTGATGCCCATCCCTATTTGTATCTCTGTCTCCCATTCCTTCTTGCTTTTTGGATGAAAAATCCATTAAAGTATCTTTTCCCCCTTGTTGCACCACCATCACCATCATCACTACCACCACCACCAGTCCCTCCTTGCTACTTCTCTATAAGAGACTTACTGGTTGGTGATGATGATAAATGTAACAGAGGGTCCCTTACTGTTACACTTGCTATCTCTAGAGGTGAAGAAGGCAGACTAGCAGCACTAGCAGCAAGGACATGCAGCTGATCTGTGCTCATGGTACCTCTGCTAGCTGGTTCTGTCTTCCTCAGTATCAAGTCACAGATGCACAATGCCAGGGGAACGGGAATCACAGGGTCAGGGAGATGTTGCGGGATCTCCTTGACCGTTAGTCAGGTTTCTCATCTTCACTTCCCCTTCCACCTCAGCATCAGAAGGAGGACCAATAACAGTCACTCTAGTCCCACCAGCTGCTTCACTAACTGTAACAACATCATATTCAGAATCACCATCACTCCCTC
This sequence comes from Rhinophrynus dorsalis, assembly GCA_037306005.1. Classification (NCBI taxonomy): domain Eukaryota; kingdom Metazoa; phylum Chordata; class Amphibia; order Anura; family Rhinophrynidae; genus Rhinophrynus; species Rhinophrynus dorsalis. Next base: position 485,362,566 of record CM074720.1, on the reverse strand, counting down.
CCTCACTCCCAGTCTCTAGCTAAATCCTTTGTTGAGTTCCTTTTCATTATGGTTTCTATCACTGTTTTTGGAACTAACTTTCTCCCTCTCATCGATAAGCTTTCCTTTATATTCCTTAACAGAATTCAATTCCTCAGAGAGATGCTGCTCCTGCTGCTGTTGGTCTAAACCCTTGTTTGACTTCCTTTTCACTACGATTTCTAGTGGTTCATTGGCCCTAAATCTCTCTCTCTCTCTCTCTCTCTCTCTTTCTCTCATCCTCCACAAAGCACCCCTCCCTCTATAAGCATACCTTTATAATTTTTGACAGAATCAGATTTCTCAGAGAGGTGCTGCTAATTATGATGACTCCTGGTTGTGACAAACTAAGCACGTTTGTCAGAAATTCTGAAATGTTATGTTCAAAGTGAGGATCAAGCAAAGCAGCAAGAATGTATTCCTCATTGATTTTAATGGATACTATGTGAAGATCTTGCCCAAAGTATGCTAACTTGTCCTTAACCAGCTGGTGCTTGTATGTGTTGTAATTATGGTAAGATTCCTCAGACATGCTCTGCAATAAATATATCAGTAGAAGAATTTTACTAATGGCCTTATTCTGCTTGTACAAATGCTCTAGCATGTACAAAGTGGAATTTCATCTTCATGGACCTCCACTCTGAGGTGCTGATGGGGCAGGTTGTTATGCTCCTGTATGGAATAACGTGAGTTGCATGCACTGTAGGAGCGGCTAAAATGGGCATAGATTTTACTGGCATTATTCAGCAACCCTCTGAGGGTTTCATATTCTGCAAGGAATCTGGTCACAACTAAATTTAACACATAGGCAAAGTAGAGTCCATGCACCATATCACCTATTCTCAACACAACTATTATGGACAAGTCACTATGAGCAGGCACAAAACCAGTTTTCAAGGAGTGGGGCACAAGCCATTCCTCTGTTACCTGCTCTGGTTTACTTAATACATCTAAAGTGGCACACTGAAAGTATGGGCTGTCCTGCTGTCTTTTAATCATACTGCCAGAACCAGATTCAAGATTACCAGCTGTCAACTGATGATGCAAGCATGTGTTTTGCCCACTGGCATTGGGAGGAAAACCCAGTGAACAGGGACAGTCATACAGTTTGTACTGTGCATACTTGTCTATATATATGTTGTCAGGTGGATTTTCTTGCCATATGAGGTTTCCCACCCTTTGTCCATGACACTAACTACCTGCTTGTACAATTCTGGCACAGCCATCCTTGAAAAATAACTGTAGCTTGAGATATGCCATGAATGGAGGAGGTGGTAAATGGGGTGGCAATATGTGTTGGCAGTCTATGGCTCTTGTCACCTCCTACAGCAAACTCAGAGTCATATTCTTGTGCAGTCAGGGCCATAGGTGTTATTTTGAATGAGCAAACGTTTGGCACACTCTCTGATATGTTAACATCCCAACATCTGTTATTTGCCCCAGAGCCCTGTGAACTTTAAGGAGTGCTTCTGATGCTGCTAGTTGTGGCACCTCTGGCATGTTGATGGTGTGTCTCCCAGTCAAACCTGTGGTTATATCAGTGAGAAGGTGCCTAGGTGTAAGCCTGCGTTCCCCCCGCTCACATGCTTTTTTACACTCACAACAGCAGCATGCTTAGCTTTTGGAACTTGAGTGAAGTGTCTCCATACTGTGGTCTTCATAGACTGATTGTTTCTTGAGGGGCTTCTACTACTAGGGCTAGATGTTGCTATAATTGCTCTGCTACTAGGTGGTGACAATGTTTGTAATGACTGACAGGAAAACAGTGTATTTTTGGCATATTTTGCTTGTCAAATGTCAGACTTTCTAATTGTTTTCTCAAACAGTTTATTAACAGGCACAGCGCTCCTTTTCAGTGGTGGAAGATTGAGCTTTTGCCTGCATCTCCCTCACTATCAATTTCATCTGTATCTGATGAAGAGGAGGATTCTGGAGGGATATATTCTAGATTTACATCATCATCAGTTATAATTAGGTCATCCTCATCATTGTCATCTGCTTCTCCCCCACTACTTTTGTATTCTTCTAGGCTCTTAGAGGTCTCAAACAATTTCTTTGTACTTTTCCTTTTAGAGGGGTTTTCACAAAGTTCACTGCTACATTCAGAATTGGTGATTTTATATTTGTTTGTGTCACTGTCAGATGGAGCAGCTGGTTGCACTGTTACAGCTTCTTCCACTATGTCATCAACCATAGAATGTGACTCTCTGTCATATTCAGTGCTTTTATATAGTTGATTAATAGTACTGCTGGTGGGGAAACTTTTTGTGGAACTTTGACAAACTCCTCTGTTCAAGGGCTATGGGACAGTAGACCTCCTTATTTGCAGGGGTGTCAAATCTTTTGTCCCATACTGTGTTATTCCTTGTTCACCATGACACATGGCAACTAAAACATCCCTCCAGTGTTTGATGGATTAAGATCCCTCTATCTAGTGGGTGTCACCATTTGAAACACCCTCCTATATTTAGGATTGAATGAATAGACTGATCATGCATTTTATTCTGAACTTCTTGAGCAATTGCCATCCCTCCAGGGTAGGGTGGGCATAGATCCCACTGACTAGTGGGTGTTACTACTACAAACACCCTCCCATAAAAGGACTGGAGGCAATGTTGCTCTTCAGGGGAAGACTAACTTTAATTTGCTCTATATTTATGCCTGATGAAGTACTGGTAATAAAGCAGCCTCTACGGTTCAGTATTTCAACTGATGGTGTTCATGGACTTACATACATATCAGTATACTACCACTAGTATAGCCCCACTGCAATAGCATTATTAGTTAGCCTATTTTGATACTTGCTTACTCTGGATTCTCTGCAAAGGTTCACATAATTTGTTTCGTCTCTATCATATAATGATTTATCCTTCTTCAATAGTTTGTGATCACTTTAGTTCAATGATCCAGAATTTTGTATCTATATACTTGTGTCACAGTAGTCTTATTCAATTGTTGATGTGTTTCATGTGTAACAAGCCTCTTTATGTCATTTACAATTTTATCAAATGGGCTTCTGCTCATACATTTAATCTGGATATACTTCGTTATCCACATTCATACTGTAACCCCACTGTGCATGGTTCTTTACTGTATTTCGTTCAGCTTGTACTTGCAGTCATCTGTTGTGCAGTGGTGGCTATCTGTCTGGTGGTGCTGGTGGGTGCTGTGCGATGATTGGGCAGCCCTGACGGCTCTACCTGTACAGCTGAGAGTTGTAAGGGTTACATTATGTGGATTCTGCATACATTGTATTTTCACCTTATAAATTTTTTGTTTAAACCATTTTTTTTGGATCAGCATCGGCAAAGAATAAAACATACATGCAAATAGTGTACAAATAATACTAACATCAGTAAGGACTATGTATAGTATGTGATGTATCTCCAACCAGTGTTTCTGAATATCCTGAACTCTGGAATCTGCCAGAGGTACCCCAAGTTCATCAGATGGTGTTAGAGTTTGAGGATGGTACCTGAGAGTTGCAAAGAATAGGGTAGTGTGTAGAGTATTATGGTTAGAATTATTAAAAGCAAATTCTGCCAGTGGAAGGAAATCTACCTAGTTAGTGGTTGGTGTTTATGTAATGTCTAAGGAATATCTCCAGGGTCTGATTAGTTATCTCTGTCTCATGCAGATGAGAAACATAAGTCTATTCCACATCGATGGCAGAACACCCTCCAAAACTGACAGATGAATTGGGTACCCCAGTCTGATACCAATTTATAGGGTATCCCATAAAGCAAAAAGATCTCCCTCACAAAGATGTCAGCCAGCTCTGGCGCTGATGGTAGACCCTGCAATGGCAGCCAGTGTGATTGAAGAGAGAACTGTTCTACTATGACTAGAATGGTTGAACAATTCTTGGACATGGCCAAGTGCAACCAAGGTTATCTTGGAACAGGTAATGGCTGCAGTAAACCTGGTGTTTTGAAGTAAATGCTTTATTCCTGGCACAGGTAGTGCAAGTTTGGACAACTGCAGAAGTGTCTCTGTGAAGAAAAGACACCCAAAAACTCTGGAGTAACAACTCAGAAGTTTTTCATGGCTCAGGATGTCCCATATATGCTGTCCAATGGGATCAGTGAAGGATCTCCCTGGGGAATCATTTAGACACAAACAGTCAACCAGGAAGGTTGGTAGTAAAGGGCCGATAGCAATCATGGACTGATAAGAGTCTTTGACCTTGGAGAGACTGGCAATGATTAGATGTTTAGGAATGATAGGCTTGGAAGAGGAGTCACGGAATTCAGGAAACTGCCATGATAGGGCATCTGTCTTGACATTCTCTGGACCAGGCTATAACAAAATTGAATTGGGTGAAGAATTGACCCATCTTACCAGATGAGGATTCAAGAATTTGGCCTTCCCCCAAAATTGCAAATTGTTATGATCGGTGAGAATGGTGAAGGGAATGGAGATGTCTACAGTACACTCTTCCAAAGCCAACTTGATGGCCAATAGCTCCCTGTTCCCAATGTCATAATTCCTTGGAAAAATAGGAACAGGGATGAACGAGAGGATCCTTCACCTTGCTGAGACAGGATGGCCCCAGCTCTGACTTCAGATTTGCCCACTTCCACCCAGAAGGGCTTACAAGGGCTGGTAAAATGAAAGAGTGTTGCAGTAGTGAAAGCGGACTTCAATTGTTCGAAGGCTGAGAGAGGTTCTTGAGATTTACCTTGGGATTAGCTCTTTGAGAGTCAATTCTGTGATGGGAGCAGCTATCTTGGAGAACCCCAGGATGAATATTCGATAGTAATTGAAAAAGACTAAGAAATGCTGAATCTCATTAGGGTTGTTGGCTGAGGCCAAGAGGTAACTGTTGAAATCTTCTTAGGATCCATCTGAAGCCCAAAAAAAGAAATTATGTAGCCAAGGAAGATTAGTTTTCGCTGCTTGAATTCACATTTTTCAGCCTTGTCAAACAGAAAATTATCCCATAAACTTTGGAGAACAGTTCTGACATGAATGTGATGAAGTTCTAGAGTGGGAGAAAAGATGAGAACATAATCTAGATATACCACAGTATGCAAAGAAAGGAGATATCTGAAGACATCATTGATGAAGCTCTGGACGATGGCCGGGGACAAAGTCCAAAGGGCATTACAAGATACTCCTAATGCTTATACCTGGTGTTAAAGGTCATCTTCCACTTGTCTCCTTGGTGGATCTGAATTAGTTTGTAAGAGCCCCTCTGCCAGTCTATTCAGGGATTATGTTTCTGGACCCAAGGTAACCCCAAGATGAGTGAGGCAGTTGATATTCTATTATGTTAAATTGGGTCTCATCCTTATGAAGAACCTCTCTGTGAAGAGTTAGCAAAGAAATTTATGAAGACATCATTGATGAAGCTCTGGAAGATGGCTGGGGTATTACAAAATCCAGAGGGCATTACAAGATACTCCTAAATGCCTATTCCTGGTGTTAAAGGCCATCTTCCACTTGTCTCCTTGGTGGATCTGAATTAGTTTGTAAGAGCCCCTCTGCCAGTCTATTCAGGGATTATGTTTCTGGACCCAAGGTAACCCCAGGATGAGTGAGGCAGTTGGATATTCTATTATGTTAAATTGGGTCTCTTCCTTATGAAGAACCTCTCTGTTAAGAGTTAGCAAAGAAATTTTATAAGACAAAAGTCCATTGCTCAGTCCACTGTGACTGGGAACATCACTTCCACTGAGGTACACAAAGAGCAAGAATGCCTTCCCCCACTCTCATTAATATTATGCATCAAAATGCCAATAAAAATATTGAAAACTACAGTAGGTAAGCACTAATTTAATAATATACATAACATTTACAACCTGCTACTTTTGCTACTTCTGATATTCATTAAAGATACTCTCAACAATATCACAGACTTTAGCAGATAGGGATGAGTGAGTTGTAGCTCAACAGGTGGAGTTCTTTAGATTGACTAACCATGGTATAGATTAGCTCCAAATGCAATGTCTTGGATGATAGACATGCTTCAAACATAGTTCATAGAGATACATTGGAGACATCTGCGTCATTCAATGTTAAAAGCAGTCACAATTCTACAGAGCTATGCCATCATTAATTGTATGTATTCTTAATTTATCTTCATTCAGGATTTGACATTTGGCTTATTAGCACTTTACCTGTCCTGAAGCATTGATATTTGTACATGGGTACATATAATAACAACTAAGACCACTAAAGATCTCATGCATTAAATTGTTTCAGCTATTACTTAATCCCAAATGGACTGAAAATAACAGTTGCTGGGCAGTTCAGTGAATGAGACTGTTAATAGTAGGTTAACTATAGAAGAATAGCTGCAAAACATGTTGAAGAGAAGCTCAAACTAATAATAAAATGCCATTTGTATTATACTATTCCCCACAATTTATTGTTAAACCCATCAGAGCATTATTTTCTAAAATAAATCAGTCAAAGAAATCCCCCTAGTAATTCAGGAAACATAGTTTGTCACCAAGAACCTATTGATTTGCTGTTTCTAAAGCCAAGTGCAAATCAACATGATAAATGGGTTGCAATTGATGTTTTGGATGTGTAGTGCCTATAGTTTTAGTTCAGATAATGTCTGGGGCAGTTCTCCATTACCATTAACCTTTAGAGTGCCATAGAAGTGCCTAACACATTGAAAAGCAATTTTACACTATGCTTTGTCTATTACTAACAATGGGCCTTATGTATGAAATCAATGTGGTGCAATTCTGGGACAAACTAACTGCACCATAGCAGAAAAAGTAAAATACTTGATTTAAGTGGGACTTCTAACCCCTTGAACGCTAGTGTGGTCTCCACTCATTGCTTTGCAAAGTGTTGGACCTCTCTAGCATTCAAAGTGTTAAATGTCCTATTTAACTCAGTGTAGATTTTGAGATTGTATACGTCTCCCCTAATCTGCACTTTGATTATTTCAGTCAAGAACTGCTTCAGTTTGTTTTTATCCATAAGGCCCATTGATTTAAAAAGAAAATTGCTTAATCAACAATAACATATATTATTGTAATTAGACGTGGCATATGATGACTGGTTTTGTGCTAATTATAAAGGCTTTCAGCTCATTAACCCCTTAAGGACCGGGATAATCTGAGATGGATTGCATTTAAGGACTGGAGCAATTTTGCCTTTGACTATGTCTTTGTTCAACCATATTTTTTCTATAATTCCTTTAGTGCTCCCAAACAAATTATATATATATTTTTTAAGCACAAGTAGGGCTTTCTTTTCATACCACAATTATATGAATTCCTCATCATTTGATTCAAATAGGAAAAAAAGAGGACAAAAAAAAACAACATTTTGCTTACATTTTCCTGTCAGGATTTGTATACTTTAGTTCATTGCACAAAATACCCATAAATATATTCATTTTCTTCTCCTGAATATGAGAGTACCCCATATACCTAGTATTTCAATCCCTTTCTCACATTTACAAGGTACATATTACAAGATAGACACCATAATTTCCAACCTGTAATTTTTCAACATTTGGCATGTGAAGATCACAGCATAGTTGACAGTGCCAGAACCCAAAAATGTCCCACAAAGGTATATGATTTCTGAAAAGCAGACAACATAGGGTAAATAATCAGTAGACTTTTGGAGTTTTTATGCAGCTATTTTTCCTGAAATCTGTTCCAAAATTTGTGGTAATATTTAGTTTTTTTGCAGATTTCAATATTGCTGTTGATATCAAGCACAGAATAGTTGAAGATTTTAAAAAATTCATTGATTAGTGTTCAGATCCTTCTTGAGTATGGCAATACCCCATATGCATAGGTTTCTCAGAGTTTGGGGGAGCATTTCAGATTGCACACTTTGAAATTGCACAGCTTGTGTCACTGGTGCCATGTCTCATTTGGGGCTGTGTACCAGTGCTCCACTTTAAAATTTTCCCCCAAAAGTGTATATTTTTGAAAATTATACAACCCAGGCTTTCATTTTAGGTGTGTTTTCAAATTTTTCACATGGCCATTTTACCACCAATTCCTCGTAAAACTTGATTTAAGTAAAAAAGTCAATGTTTTCAATGTTGATTTGAATTTCAAGAACGGGATTGGTAAAGATTTAAAAAAATGCATTGATGTGTTTAGCTCCTCCTTCTGAGTATGAAAATACTCCATATGCATAGGTTTCTCAGGGTTTGGGGGGCTACAGGCCCAAATTTGGAACAAACATTGAATTTTTACAGCTTGCTTAACTGGTGCCATATCTCATTTGGGACTGTTTGGTAATCCTGCAATGAATTTTACCCCCAAGAGTATATGTTGTAGAAGAGTAGACATCTATGGCTTTCATTTTATTTGCATTTTGACAATTTTTTCACTGCCACTCTATGACCAATCCCTCCCAAAACCTGCAGTATGGAAGAGAAACACCATTTTTCACACCTATATTTTTCACACCTGGATTTCAGATTTTTTATATGCTTCACATTAGTGTTCAGCTACATCATCTGAGTATGGCAATGTCCCATATGCATAGGTTTGTCAGAGTTTTTTGGGACCTACTGGGCCCAGTAGGGAACACGTGTGTTTCTATTATCAGGCATGGAAAAAACTTAGGGTGCATTGTTTCCCATTATAGTTTGATAATGATAGATCTAAGGACGGATGTGTTTTGAAAAATAAAAAAACAGGATATTTCAGGGGGAAAAAGTGGCAAATAATAAAATAACCTTTACAGCACTCCTGCATTGTACTTACATGGTATTGCTTGAAGCATCCACCAATGCAGAGGCCAGGTTTAGAAGGGCAATCAGGACAGTAAGTCATGGTGTCTGTCCGTATTTCCTTGCTGTAGCAAACCCTGCAGCTCTTCTGTGTTTTTTTCTTTTGGGGTGGTTGGGAGAATTTTATAAATAAAGTGTACTATCCCAGGTCTTGGTGGTGCCCCTTGAAGCAAAAATAGGGAAATGAAATGGAGCTGAAGCTGTAAACTACATTCTGGATTGGGCTTTGTCAATTTGAAAAGTAAAAATGAATTGTATACTGCAGTCTGCATCATATAGCTGGCAACTTTTTTTGTACCATGCTGTACACTTTCTCATAGCGAGGTACAGCTGCATTAGTTGATCACACAGATCATCTCCTCCAATGTTGTAGTTATAGTCTCTGATGCAGACTGGCTTTCTCAGTACCTCTCTTCTGCCACAAATAGAGACTGCCACAGTTCTGTCCTCATGCATGGTGGTCAGTATGAAGACATCTTTTTTTGTCCTTAAACTTAGCTGCCAGAAGCTCCTGTTGGCACAAAGCTGAGGACGTCCCCATTTTTAGTTTTGAATCTACGAGTTTTTGGGCATCTCCCTGCAATTGCACATAACAGTGCCACAGGCCACCATGTCAAAACAAAAAAGAGACTTAAAGGGATAGTAATAATTATTACCAATCCCTATATTAAAGTCCTATTAAAAATAAATGTATTGCCCCCAGTGTCATCTCTCGAACCTTTATGGCTTGAGAGATTATCGCTCCTAAAGTTGCCCTCCCCTCCCCCTTAGATCATCAAGCGACTCCGCAGCAGAGCCGCGATTGCATTAATTAAAAAAAAATTTCACTAAAACGGTCTTCTACTTGTGCTTGCAAACCAAGCACACGTAGAAGACCATTTCAGTGAAAGATTTCTTTTTTATTAAAGCGATAGTGGCTGTGCTGCAGAGCCGCCTGAAAGTCGTATAACTGGCTTACATACAGTCAGCTAGAATGCTGACTACGGGGAAGGGGCAGGGAGAGGGCAACTTTAGAAGCGATCGTCTCTCAAATCATAAAGGTTTGAGAGATGACACTAGAGGCAATACATTTATTTTTAATAGGACATTAACATAGGGATTAGTAATAATTAAGTATTACTATCCCTTTAAATAACTGCTTAACGTTATTTAGTAAGGGGTAAATAAGATCCAAAACTATTTTCTAATTTGTTCCCAGAGATGTGGGGCATCAAGTTGGTTGCCCTTGCCCTCATAAATTCTAAAAGTCTAGGTATAACCTGTGGCACTTTTGCCCAATTTATACAATTTAACACCAAACTTGGTGCTTGGAGGGGATGTACTACTTGAAAGCTAACCTGCCCTTATATTTCATTAGGGATTCAGCTATGCTCATATGATTTGGGGCATATATACTTGGGCAAACTTTGTAAACTTTGTAAATGGTTTATCAGGGGGTGAATTTTGTACAGCCTGTCATACTGGGGGTGTTCTTTTGGGAGGCACAGGATGTTATCACTAAAATGCATAAAGCACAAAATTGCTTCAAATCTAGACCTGGTCATTGTTTTGTAGAATATAAGGGTATCATATATGGGGTTTTTTTCTCCAGTAGGATCTGATACTTGGCTTTTTTATTATCCCCATTGCAATTATTAGGGCCCAGAATTGCTTGAATTCTAAGAGGTCTGTGGGTATCAATACTTCTTGCTTAAAAACGAAAACTGATGGATTGGCGGCAATTCTGAAATTTGTGGGCATAAGTTGGTTTCTGATACCCATTCATTATGATCAGGAGTAGTGATAGTACTTGTGGCAGGGCTTGGGGCATATCTTATGGCAGCTCTTTGGGCATTTCTTAGAGCAGCTCTTTGGGCAGGTCTTTTGGCAGTTGCTGGGTCAGCTCTTCTGACAGTACATTTTTTTTTACAGAAGGCCCAGAGTCATCGCTAGAGCTCTCTCTCTCAGAAAACTGCTTGATGTCAAAGTCTGACGCAGTGTCTGTGGCTTCTGAGTCAGATGCCAAATAGGCATATGTCTATTCTAAACTATACCTCATTTGCATTATGTACACATACCCTTAACTAAATACATTTCTATTTTCTCCTAAATAACTATCCACCAACTACTTAACTATTACTGTGTAAATTCTATACCTAACTCTATACCTCCTATACCTAACTCTAACCCTTAACCTCACCCTAACCCACGTAAACACTAATCGTACCTAAATTAACATTAACTACCCAGCCAAGCTTTCTGAATATAAAATAAATTAACCCCTTAAGGACCGGGAAAATCTGAGTTAGATTTGACTTAAGGACCGGAGCAATTTTGACTTTTTTGACTATGTCTTTGTTCAACCATATTTTCTCTTTAATTCCTTTTGTGCACCCACATAAATTATATACTGTTTTTTTAAGCACAAGTAGGGCTTTCTTTTGATACCACAATTATATGAATACCTCATTGTTTAATTTGATTAAAATAGAAAAAAAGAGGAAAAAAATTGAAAAAAAACAACATTTTGCTTATATTTTCGTGTCAGGATTTGCATACAATTAGTTTATGACGAAAAAATACCCCTAAATATATTCATTTGCTTCTCCTGAATATAAGAATACCCCATATGCCTAGTATTTCAATCACTTCCTTACATTTACAAGGTAAATATTACAAGATGGATGCCATTATTTCCAATTTGTAATTTCTCAACAATTGGCATGTGAGCATCATAGCTTAGCTGACGGTGCCAGAACCAAAAATGTCCCACAAAGGTATATGTTTCTGAAAACTACACAACATAAAGTAAATAATCAGGAGAATTTTGGAGTTTTTCATGCAGCTATTTTTCCAGAAAAAAATTGCGGTAATATTTTGTTTTTTTGCAGTTTTCACACTTACATTTCAATACTACTGTTGATATCAAGCACATGATAGTTGAAGATTTTTAAAAATGCATTGTCTAGTGTTCAGCTCCTTCTTCTGAGTACGGCAATACCCCATATGCATAGGTTTCTCAAGGTTTGGGAAAGCTACGGGGCCCAAATTGGAACATGCGGTTTCCAGTTTCACACTTTGAATTTTCACAGCTTGCATCACTGGTGCCATGTCTCATTTGGGGCTGTGTAACAGTGCTCCACTCTAAGATTTCCCCCCAAAAGTATATATTTTTGGAAAGTAGACACCCCAGGCTTTCATTTTATGTATGTTTTCAAATTTTTTACGCAGCCATTTTACCATCAATCGCTCGTAAATCTTGATGTAAGTTAAAAAAAATAGCGTTTTTCACACTTGCACTTCAATGTTGATGTGAATTTCAAGCACAGGATAGGTGAAGATTTTTAAAAATGCATTGTTTAGTGTTCAGCTCCTTCTTCTGAGTACGGCAATACCCCATATTCATAGGTTATTCAAGGTTTGCGGGAGCTATGGGGCCCAAATTGGAACATGCGCGTTTCCAGTTTCATACTTTGAATTTTCACAGCTTGCATCACTGGTGCTATGTCTCATTTGGGGCTGTGTAACAGTGCTCCACTCTAAGATTTCCCCCCAAAAGTATATATTTTTGGAAAGTAGACACCCCAGGCTTTCATTTTATGTATGTTTTCAATTTTTTTACGCAGCCATTTTACCACCAATCGCTCGTAAATCTTGACGTAAGTTAAAAAAACAGCGTTTTTCACACTTGCACTTCAATGTTGATGTGAATTTCAAGCACAGGATAGGTGAAGATTTTTAAAAATGCATTGTTTAGTGTTCAGCTCCTTCTTCTGAGTATGGCAATACCCAATATGCATCGGTTATTCAAGGTTTGCGGGAGCTATGGGGCCCAAATTGGAACATGAGCGTTTCCAGTTTCACACTTTGAATTTTCACAGCTTGCATCACTGGTGCCATGTCTCATTTGGGGTTGTGTAACAGTGCTCCACTCTAAGATTTCCCCCCAAAAGTACATATTTTTGTAAAGTAGTCACTTCAGGCTTTCATTTTATGTATGTTTTCAATTTTTTTACGCAGCCATTTTACCACCAATCGCTCGTAAATCTTGACGTAAGTTAAAAAAACAGCGTTTTTCACACTTGCATTTCAATGTTGATGTGAATTTCAAGCACAGGATAGGTGAAGATTTTTAAAAATGCATTGTTTAGTGTTCAGCTCCTTCTTCTGAGTATGGCAATACCCCATATGCATAGGTTTCTCAAGGTTTGGGGGAGCTACGGGGCCCAATTTTGAACAAATATTGAATTTTCACATCTTGGTTAACTGGTGCCATTACTCATTTTGGGCTACGTTCCAGTGCTGCACTTTAGAATTTCCCCCCAAAAGTGTATATTTTTGGAATGTAGACACCCCCAGCTTTCATTTTAGGTGTGTTTTCAAATTTTTTACACAGCCATTTTACCACCACTTTATCGTAAACTTGACGTAAGTAAAAAAACAGCGTTTTTCACACTTTGCCTTCAATGTTGATGTGAATTTCAAGCACAGAATAGGTGAATATTTTATAAACTGAATTGATTAGTGTTCAGCTCCTCCTTCTGAGTACGGCAATACCCCATATGCATAGCTTTCTCATGGTTTGGGGGAGCTAAGGGGGCCAAACTGGAACATGTGCGTTTCCAGGTTCACACTTTGAATCTTCACAGCTTGCGTTACTGGTGCCATGTCTCATTTGGGGCTGTGTAACAGTGCTCTTTTTTAAGATTTCCCCCCAAAAGTGTATATTTTTGGAAAGTAGACACCCCAGGCTCTCGTTTTAGGTGTGTTTTCCAATTTTATACACAGCCATTTTACCACCAATCCCTCGTAAACCATGACGTAAGTAAAAAAAAAAAACAGCGTTTTTCACAATTAGGGTTGGCAGCAGTATACTGGGCTGCATACAAATTTGTTTGGGACACAATTTCACCTAAAATGTCTTCGCCCAAAAACAAATAAAAAAAATGATCATGGGTAAATCCTTCCACATCAATTTGAATCCCTGGGTTGCCTGTGAATTCTGAGATTTGTGGCCATAAATTGATACCCATTCATTAGGATCTGGAGTGGCAGGTGTTGGGGCATTTCTTTGGGCAGGTCTTTTGGCAGGTCTTTGGGCAGATCTTTTGGCAGGTGCTGGGGCAGTTGCCAGGGCAGCTCTTGGGGCACCACTTGGGGCATTTCTTTGGTAGGTCTTTGGGCAGATCTTTTGGCAGGTGCTGGGGCAGTTGCCAGGGCAGCTCTTGGGGCATTTCTTTGGGCAGGTATTTTGGTAGGTCTTTGGGCAGTTCTTTTGGCAGGTGCTGGGGCAGTTGCCAGAGCAGCTCTTGGGGCAGTGCGTCTTTTCTTGACAGAAGGCCCAGCGTCATCACTAGAGCTGCTCTCACTTTCTGAAAACTGCGCTATGTCAAAATCTGACGCAGTGTCTGTTGCCTCAGAGTCAGACGCCAAAAAGGCATATGCCTCTTCAACGCTGTACCTGCGCTGCATTTTGCCCACTAAAAAAACTTTTTTTTTTCTTACGCTATCGCTAAACTGCACTTATTATATATATTTTTTTGGGGGGTTGGGGGGGGGTTGGGTTTTTTTTTTCTTACGCTATCCCTAAACCTAAATCTAACCCTAAAACTTACCCTAACCTACGTATATCCTGAACCTACCTAATCCAAGTGAACTACCTATCTAAACTGCACTTATTATATATATTTTTTTTTTGGGGGGGGGGGGTTGGGGTTTTTTTTTGGGTTTTTTTTTCTTACGCTATCCCTAAACCTAAATCTAACCCTAAAACTTACCCTAACCTACGTATATCCTGAACCTACCTAACCCAATTGAACTACCTATCTAAACTGCGCTTATTATATATATATATATATATTTTTATTTTTTTTTGGGGGGGGTTGGTTTTTTTTTTTCCCCTAAACCTAAATCTATCCCTAAAACTTTCCCTAACACACGTCTACACTAAACCTACCCAACTACCTACCTAAACTATATTTACTATTAAAAAAAATAATAAATAAATAAAATTTAAAAAAAAATTTAAAAAAATTAAAAAATATTTTAAAAAAATCTAAAAAAATTAAAGGGGGATGGGGGGTGCCCAACAGATCAGAAAACACTGATCTGGAGCAAATTGATCACTCCAAGAGTGATCAGATGGGGGGAACTTATTGATCACTGCAGAACAGTGATCAAAGGGTTAATTTTCTTTATTTAAACTTTTTTTTTTTACTTTTTTTTTTTACAGGAACACTGGAACACCATCTCCCTCTGTCTCTCTCCACCTCAGCAGTATGCAAGGTGGAGGGAGGCAGAGAGATCTGACAGGGACAGTATTTACAAATACTGTCCCTGTCATTCAGGTTTTGCACCATGTGATTCGCTTTTGAAGCAAATCGCATGTTGCAACAATGTTTCTACCGCTTGTTACTAAGTGTCCCGATACCGGGACACTTAGTAACAAGCGGCTTGAACTCTTCCATCACTCCGTGCAGCCGCGATGGAAGAGTTTAACCCTTGACGTACCGGGACCGTCAAGGGTCGTTGGAGCACATTTACCCTTGACGGTCCTGGTACGTCAAGGGTCCTTAAGGGGTTAATGTAATAACAAAATTGAAAAAAAAGGAAACAGAACAGGACCCAAATTAAATTACAGAAAAAAAACACTAACCCCAAAAGGTCACTATTCCTATGATAACATCTTTTTTGTTGTTGTTTTTTTTTGTTTTATAAAACTCTACTCTTAACCTAAATCTATCCCTAAGCCTTACCCTAACCTATTTATTCCCTGAACCTACCTAACCCAACCCAACTACCTATCTAAACTATTTTGTTAACTCTAAAAATGTATAAAAAATAAACTTTTAAATAAAATAAACTTTTTTGTGTCTTTTTCTAGTATACTCCAAAAACTAACCCTAACATGAACATTTCCCTAATGCACATATAGCCTAAACCTAGCTAACCAACCCAACTACATAGCTAAGCTACCTATAGAACACTGAAATACCCTAAAAAAATACATTTTTATTAAAACAAATTAAAAAAAAATAGAAGGGGGAAAAAAGCTGATATGCATTGATTACTACTAAAGTGATCGGGTGGGGATTTATTGATCACTGCAACAACAGTGATCAAAGGGTACATGTTGCATTCCTCTCTGGGGCTCAAAGGGTTAAACCATGTATTAGTGTGCGGGTGAACATAACATGCATCCAGTTATTTACAATGTTGTCACAGGTTAAAATTATTTTTCAGATATTTATAACCCCTCTGGCACTCTAGGTGTTAAACTATATATAAGTGTGTTGGAAACTGCATTAAAACATGTATTGATACTGATATTTTTTTACAGCTAATAGACAAGAAGAAAGAAGATAAAAGAGAAGAATGAAGACGGAGAGTAGATGACTAGGATGCCGAAGACACCGCTGGACATCAGGATTAATGGTGTTACTTTATATGTGGCACTCATAGGGTTAATTCTACTAACTTTGGAAACATTTTAGTTACTTTGGATGTTACTTTGGATGTATTGATTGTAGCTTAGGCCCTCATATCAATACATCCACTGGGGACTTAGGGTTTTTTTGCTTTTCAATAGCTGTGTCGGCTGACTGATAATCCAATTAAGTACTTTAGTAAAAAAAAAAAAAAAAATGGGTCTTAAATTTCATGCGCTAAAGTGAGTCCCTTTTTGGATCTTTTGGGCTAACTCAATGTATAATGGATAAGACGAAACCCACCACTCTAAGATTTAGAGTGGGTGGGGGGCCCAAAAGGACTGAGCACTACACAAGCCCCTTTATATAGGTCAATCCCATCCACCACTACAAACCACATGATACCTGTATACATAATTAAAGGAATCCAAGCAGGCAAGCTAATAGGCATAAGGCCATGTATTATGCTTATAAAAACAAGAAATTATGCTTATTTAAACTTTAAATGCATTTTCATTTTATATAATCTATAACAGCGAAACAAAGTGAAACGAAGTTAGAGATGGTGAAAAAACAGCTAGAATGGAAAGTCAAAGGCAAAGACAAAGTTTTGGTCTTCCACCACTGAAAAGGAGCACTGTGCCTGTCTAAACTGTTTGAGAAAACAATTGGAAAGTCCGTCCTTGCACAAGCAAAGATGACAAAAAATACACAGTAATCCTGTCAGGCATCATCAACATCATCAAGCTCCACTCAGCTACACACACACTACTAATGATGAGTAAGTAGCAACAGCACAGGTTATCAACATCCACAACCTTAGCTATGATGAGTGCCTCTTATGCGGTTGGAAGTGCAGCACTTCTGACACCTAGTAATAGTACAATTGCAGCAACATCTAGTCCCAGTAGTACTAACAGCCCCGCAAAAACCCCACAGTCTATGAATTCAACAGTATGGAGATACTTCACTCATGATCCAAAAGCTAAGCATGTTGCTATCTATTGTCATGTTTAAGAAGCTTGTGAGTAGGGGGGAAAGCAGGCTCGCACATAGGGATCTAATTGAGGAGGTGCCTCCTGAAGCACAATCACAGGTCTTACTTGGAGACACACCATCAACAGGTCAGAAGGTGCCACAACTAGTAGCAACAGAAGTACTTAACGTTCACAGGGCCTTGGGGTACATAATCAAAGTGCTGTTGATGTGTCAGAGAGTGTGCCAAAATAGCCTGCTCCTGCTGCAGAGGAGTTTGGTTTTAGAGATGGAAAGAGTCATAGAGTTCCTACACATACCACCACCACCCCACCACTATCACAAGTGATGTTGTTAAAGCAATACATTTATACAGTTCTTCCACTATGTACTGCCATTCGACACATACTAATTCAATAACTGCATATGTTTAATATGGTGCAACATTTCCCAGCACAATATTACTTCTTCTGAGGGCCGTAGTGGAGAAATCAGTAGCTGAAAGTCAAAGTTGTGAGTCCTGCAGCAACATATACCTTGAAAAAGTGTTAGCATGCAGAGTGCATTTGTCCTTTGCCCACAACATGTTCTTCCTTCTTAAGTGAAACTGGCACATATTCATGATGATGTCAAGTGATTAAAAAATATAAAGTACAACCTACAATATGGCAGATGTGTATGGTAGTAGAAGTGGGGGACTCGTGTTGTGTGATTGGTGGAACCTTGACAAATTGCATCCACCCAGAAAGGAAAGGGATCATCATAATTTATTGCACAGGCTGCAGGAGCCATTGTTGCAGTCATTTTTTGTGCTACTACTTTATCCCCATGTCCCTGCACTGCTCCACCTTTCCAGCTCCTGCCTGTGCTCAACTACTGTGTGTGGTTTTTACTGTCTACAGTGCAAAACTGATGGAATGTGATGTCTTGCCTTGGCTCTCAACAAAATTCTCAATGTTGTCTGCTGTCTATCAAGTCTGCCTCAGTCACAGAGCTCACATTTATGTATTTTTTATTATTATTTTGTTTAAGTTGTCAACTTTATTTTATCACAGTTAGTCCCCCAAAAAATATAACTTAAAAAAACAAAATCAACAACTTCTTTCCCCAGACTTCCCGAGCACTGAGACAATAAAAGCAAAATCAGCAAGCAATTTGGACCTCAGCTGACTGTGTCTTGCCAGTCAGTCACACACAATTTTGGGGTATTTTGGGTGAACCTCCTTCCTCCCTTCTTGACTTCCAGAGTGCCCCCAGACTCCCCTAATACAGAGAACAAATGACCTACCTAAATACTCCCTAAAGTAAGCTTCAATTCCCCTTTATTTGCCTATCTTCTCTAGCTCAAAAACATGCTGTTCTCTCTCCTCTTACAAACACAGGTTGGCATGCTGTATGAACCTGACGCGCTTGTATATGGCTGTAGAAAACTAGAGAAAACTTTCATGTGGTGGAGAAATTTTTTTCTTCCCATTGATTTCAATGCAATGAGCTAGGCGAAAAAAGTGGGAAAACTTCACTTTTCAGGGGAAATTTTTCACCAAGAGTTAAGTGTCATCTTTCACCAATTTCAGTTCTAGGTGAAAATTTTTTGTCCATCCCTAGTTATAATGTCGTGGGAAATCTTGCAATCATAGAAAACATTGTCAAGAAATTCCTCTGGTAAAATTTTCTGACATTTCACCCATCCCTAATTATCATCTCATTATTCTCAGATTATTGTCAAACATGGATCAGTGGTCATAGCTGTGGTCCCAACAATGGTAGATGGCAGCATCCCTACACATTCCTCCTCCTCCTTATCCTCAGTGTTGCTGTTCACAGTACATGTACCATAGGTTTGTCTTTACCAGAATATATTAAATGTAAGTTCATTTTCAGAAATGTAAGTCTACTAACATGGATAGCCATGTCCTACAGCCATTTACAAAATAATCCACTACACAACCCACTACACTGAAAACTGATCTGACTCCACTCTTGCTGATGGGCAACTTAGGGTTTCCACAGCAGTACACTTCAGTGCCAGCTACACACACTGTTTTGTTTGCTATTAGTCAATAAGCTCATCACTTCTGCCTAGAACTTAGCAATACTGCAAATATGCTTTAACTATCTCAAATGCAGTGTGACCACTCCTAGGAGCTACAGTGTCCATGTGAATCAGTTACCAACCAATACTGTGGAAGCAAGTCCACAGAGATGTGAAACATAGAATTTGAAATCAGATGAGAAGCATTCGGCCCATCTAGTCTAATCATTTTACTGCTGTAAAAACCTCAAACCTTATTTGGTTCTTGGTCTTGTCTTATGTTCAGGACATCCTTATGCATGCTTAAAGGAGCAGTAAACTTTTTTTATGAAAACACATATTTTACAGAGCATTTCCTGCTGACTAAAACAATGTCACTTCCATCACTGTCAGATGTTTTATTCAAAATTTATAGCAGTTTAAATAACCAGGAAGTGAATTTACTGTGTTTACTTCCTGATTGTTCTAACTGACAGGAAGTGACAGGCAGTTTCTATCACATTCTAAGGAGAACTGTATGTCTCTGACTTTCCTGACTTTCCTCTCCATTAGAATCTAACAGGAAATCTAATTAGAATTTGATCACTAGAGGGCACTGCTAATGTAAAAAAACATGGGTTTAAACTGTAATAACTCAGTAGGAAAATCCCTACAATATATATTTTTTCATAAAAAAAAGTTTACTGCTCCTTTAAATTCTGTCACTGTATTAACTTATACCACTTCTGTTGGTAGACTATTCTACTTATCTCCTACCCTCTCAGTGAAGTAAAACTTTCTTACATTATGTCTAAACTTGTATCCCTCTGTTTTTTGGACTATGGCCTCTTGTCCTAACATTTTTATTCCTTTAAATGTACTTCCCTCCACCACTTTGTTGAATTCCTTCATGTATTTGAATGTTTCAATCATATCCCCTCTCTCTCTTCTCTCCTCCAAGCTATACATGTTCAGATTCTTTAGTCTATCCTGATATTTCTTTTCATGTAAACCAGTCACCATTTTAGTAACCCTTGTCTAAATTTTCTCTAGACTATCTATATCCTTCTGGAGATGGGGTCTCCAGTACTGTACACAATACTCTAGGTGAGGTCTAACTAGAGATCTGTAGAGTGGCATGACCACTTCCCTTTTTCTGCTACTAATGCCCCTAGCTATACAACCCAGCACCCTGCTTGCATTCCCCGCCGCTTTATTACATTGCCTACATACCTTTAAGTAATTAGAAATAATTACTCCCAAATCCCTTTCCTCTGTTGTCTCTGACAGCATAGCACCCTTAATAGTATATTTTTCCTTTGGATTTTTAAGTCCCAAGTGCATTATTTTATATTTATCAACATTAAACTGCAGCAGCCACACTCTTGTCCATTCTCCTATTTACCTAAATCATCTGTCATTTGGCTTATTACCCCTGGAATGTCTACCCTGCTGCAGATCTTTGTATCATCTGCAAAAGGCATATGTTACCTTGAAGACCTTTTGCAATATCACTAATAACAATATTAAAAAGAATAGGCCCCAGTAAAGATCCCTGAGGGCCCCCTCTAGTAGCACTCCCTTCATCTGAATATTCTCCATTGACTACCACCCTCTTTCTCCTATCACTCAGCCATTGCCTTATCCATTTAACTATTTTTACATC